>OX596261.1:10515405-10699656 GCA_951394255.1 Polyploca ridens
CTTCGAAAAGCATCTGCTCGAGAGCGACAGCGGTAGCGGGGTCAGTGCTGGGGCTCTGGATGGCGGCTATGATCTCCTGCACCTCAGCGCTGACTGCGGTGGGCTTGACCACGCCGGCCGAGGCCACTGCAGCTATCAGAGCGAAGGCGATGAAGAATTTCATATTGATGCTTCTGTCAATGATAATTATACAATTTTAAAACTGTCTAAAGCTGAATTAATTCTATATGCACAGTGGAATAGATTCTACTTATAGTCTACTTATACTTACTTTATTGCCCGCGACGAAACACGACTATGCGTTTTGAGTGCTACACATAGTATTTATATTAAACAATATCTACAGACAAAATATGAACTTATGACGGCAATCCATAATAATCGCGTATCAAGATCTAGATTATTTTTAATTTGTGTTGTAAATACTTATTAGAATAGAGGACTTTTTGTTTTTAATTTATAACATCAATTGGATAAGACATTTATAGTTATAATAATTGTATATAACACAAAAAGAGCATGCATAAGTAGTCAAAAAAAAGTTAGTAAAGTTTGAAAAATGTATGTGCTTTTATAATAGAATACCAATCGGATATCAAATAGAGTAGGTACTCACTTAAAAATGTTCTGAATGAAAGAGCTTATCACAAGATAGCTCATTTTATTGAAGATAAAGATGTCTGGAAGTAGCTGCCCACTGCGCCAGTGCATCTTGTTCATGTTCTATTGAAAACCGTAAGTCGCAAGTCCGTCTACTACGCGAGTTCGTGCTCCACGTGTAGGTACTCGGCTCGAACTCAGTTCGCATAGCGTAGACGCACTTCTAGACATATAATGTGAACCATACTACCATACTCTTTAGTAACTGTAATCGATGTTAACTGATGATGACTGTAACGAATAGAAATCGATGAATCGACTAATAACAACCCGAAACTATCTTCACCACATTATATTCTTTGATCTTTTAGCTGCATAATAGGTATATTGTTAATTATAATTCCGTTAAAATTATAATGATTAAATAACTCCAGTAATCCAAAATTTCATCAACACACAATCCACACCACAATTTCTTAAATTAATATTCTCATAATCCAACACGGGTTTCAAACAAATGACATCTCAACCATTCTGTATATTCTCATTTATCCTTTAGTCATAGGTATGTCTACCTACTTTAATTAGTCTCTTCCTCACTGTTTTGCTGCCTTTCTTTACATATACACTAGGGCATCACTAGGGGGCAAATGGAGCAACATGTGGCGAAACATGTCCCTCAACAAGTACGTGGAATGTCCCAAGACAATTGTCGTGGAACATTTTGCAGGGTACACTACTCGGAACGGGCGCAAGCAACATTTTCCGCGCCGATAGTGAATGTATCTGAAGCTTATTAGGGGGCGTGGAGCTTTTTCCGCAATTTGGCTTACTTGGCTATCCAAAGAGGAAATGCTGCCGGCCGGCCGGCTTGTTGGGAACCTTGCCGTCAATCGGAAGCAGCGGCACACTCGAGGAAATGCTGTATATATAGATAGTAATTTGTAGATATTTGTTGTAAATAAAAATATTTTCTCCCTAAGTGCTGGCCGAATATCACGACACTGACATTATCCGCAGGGCTCTTGTTATCGCTAATGTGCCTTCCGTACTGGAACTAGTCGGTATTGCGCGGGGAGATGGCAAGAGACTGGATGGTATGTCTTTGATCCTGTGGAGTGTCGGCAGGTCACTGGTGTGGGATGCCAATGGATGCCATTATGTGTTGATACACTCGCGCCATCTTAACGGCGACTTGTACGGTGCGGAAAATGCAAAATTCAAAAAAGACGAAATTATTGGACCAAATTATATTTTTATGCGTTTTGCGGTGGAGACCATGGGACCGTGGAGGCCCGAAGCTCGCCGTTTTGCTCACACTTTGTCATCCAAATTGATCGAGGCCTCCAGAGACCAGCGGGCGGGAAGCTTTTTCCGCCAACGCATCAGCTTGGCTATCCAAAGAGGAAACGCTGCAAACCTTCTGGGAACCTTGCCGTTAATCGTAAGCAGCGGCAGACTTTTAAGAGATTTTCTATATACATATAGATTGTAATTTGTACATAATTGTTGTAAATAAAGATATTGTAACTAAACATACTTATTAGCTTTAATATTTAGTTGCGCGTTTTGACAAAATAGATAAGTACTAGGGTAGGTACACTAGGTTTCTACTGTGTAGGCTACCTGCCTATGTTTAGGTTAGTTTACAAACTTGTAAAATTCTAATATTTATGATCCAAATAAACGCAATCTCGAATCATGATATGCGATAAGTTTAAAATGCTGTGTCATAGGTTCCTACTCAGATAATGTTTGATATATAAGCTTTGCGGTAAAATCTTACGACATATTCGTGTTCAAGCGCATACAATAACGTAAGTATTTCAAAGTTACTCTCCCTTAGCAAGAACAATTACATGTGCTAGATATTATGAATATATGTTTTAGTTCAAAGTAACAGTTTTGTTAACTATTCACAGAAACATCAATATGAAATTCTTCATCGCATTCGCTCTGATAGCCGCTGTGGCCTCGGCCGGCGTGATCAAGCCCACCGCAGTCAGCGCTGAGGTGCAGGAGATCATAGCCGCCATCCAGAGCCCCAGCACTGACCCCGCCACCGCTGTCGCTCTCGAGCAGATGCTTTTCGAAGCTTTGGGCATCTCCGCCAGCCCCGAGCCCATCGCCGTCGGCCCCGCCGTCGTCGATGCCTTCGAGCCTATCTCCGTTGGACCCGCCATCGTAGAAGCTAACCCTATCTCCGTCGGACCCGCTATGATCGACTTCCCTCTTCCTGATGGTGGTGCAGTTTCTGCTCCCGTTGAAGTGTCTCCCGTCGCCGTTGCCCCTGTTGCCCCCGCTGCTCCTGCCGTCTCCACTGCCGCAGCTCCACTCGTCCAGATTATCCTGAACATCAACCAGGCTGCAGCTGAATCCAGCCCCGTGGCTGTCGCCCCCGTAGCCATCGTCGATCAGCCCCAACCCATCACCATCGTCGAGTCTGCCGCCGAGCCCATCAACGTTGTGGAATCCGCCCCTGAGCCCGTCATTGTTCCCTCCCCCGTGATCGTTGCCCCCGAGCCCGTGATCGTACCTTCTCCCGTGGTTGTCGTTCCCGAGGTCATCGCCCCGGAAGCCGTCAACGTTGTTGAGACCGCCCCCGTCGTCGTGGAGCCCGTCATCATCGGCACTCCCATCATCCCCGCCCCCGCTGTCGTCCTCCCCGACATCCTCAACTAATCTCAAAAGATGGTCTGATCACTGATACGATTTTTTAATTACTATAAGATAATTATATATTTTTTATAAAATGAAAAGCTTTTTAATGTGCTCTACCTTCCCACTTTACTTTTTTTTTTTGCCAGATAACAATATCTTTATTTACAACAAATATGTACAAAATACAATCTATATATAGAAAATTTCCTCAAGCCTGCCGCTGCTTCCGATTAACGGCAGGGTTCCTCTTTGTATAGCCAAGCTGACGCGTTGGCGGAAAAAGCTCCCCGCCCGCTGGTCTCCGGAGGTCTCGATCAATTTTGATGACAAGGTGCGAGCAAAACGGCGAGCTTCGGACTTTACTTATCTGTAGTCGGTCATGATTTATCAATGCAATTATATTTTTTAAAAATAAAAGTAACCCTAGTAGTAGAATTATAAGTTAGTAATTATTGGCGTAGTTAACACCTAATTGATTATACGAGTTTACTTTATCATAGATTTTAATTGACTTCAAATTTTCTTTGCAAAAATACTACTAGGTAGTAAGTAGGTACTACTAGGTAGTATGTACTACTACTAAAGAAGTATGAGTAATAGCGTTCCCAAACTGTAGCATAATGTGCTATAGTAGTAACTATTGGTCATATCGAGGACATTATTATGTTCTATGACAGGAAGTCTAAATTCTATGGAAGAAAAAAGATATTCACATTCAAAAATGTTGCTGTTAGTAATGATTGTTTTTAGTTATTTGTTGTTCCCCGCGGCACAGAACACTCAGCAGCGTTTCCAACCGCTTTTTCAGATATCGGTCCATTCTCCAGTAAAAAAGTAACAAATACTCAGTATACTACACTACAACTGAACTATTACTATTTAAACAATAGCCGTCCCCCGCGGTTTCACTTGCGTTCTTAGGATAAAAAGTTGCATTTAACACTCGGGGATAATGTAGCTACCTTTTCTTTAATTTTTCAAATCCGACTGGTAGTTTTAACAAACAGACACAAATCTCTTCAGCTTTATTATATTATAGTAGCACAGATATTAAAAAAAGTCGGATATATTCTCGCTAACAAAAAACTGTGTCACTCAAGTCGGCCACAACGCTGTACGTACAAGCCGGCACGCACACATTCACACATTAGTTGAGCGCGAGTAATCGACTCTGTATAAACGGCGACAGAGTCTAATTTCCCGCGGAATAGCCAACTAAGGTGTGCGTGAGAGGTGGCCGACTCCATAGACACAGTTTTTTGTTAGCGAGGATCTGTCCTCCGTAGTCTGTGTATAGTAGGTATAGATTTTATTATTAATAGACGGGTCGGTCGGAGTGGTGGTTAGATACGCGGAGCTGACTGCCACGCCCGTCGCAAGCTAGGTTCAATTCCCAAACACAGGACAAACAGTTGTGTATATGAAAGTCTGTTATTTTTTGTCCCGGTGCAGCCATCTATAAGGTGGCTCATTACGTGGAAGACAAGAATATATGGTTGTAGTAGCGTCTCTCTGCACTTGCATCCCCCCTGGCTGAGTGACAATTGTATGAATAAGCATAATAATTATATGGTATACTAGATGCCCGGCGCAACTTCATTCACATGGTGCTACCCTACCCTGTGGTGCTACCCTACCCTAGTTAGTTTAGATAGGGTAGGGCCCTATCTAAACTAACCAGGGAGTCAATTCTATTGTACGTGTGTTGTCACCGAACTCCTCGTAAACGGCTGGACCGATTTGAATGATGTTTTTTGTAGTCGATATCTAGGTTTTATTATCGACTGCAGCGGCATCTGCCGGGCTGCTTTGTGAATCTAAAACATTCAGGACGCCACCCAAACGCATACAAAAAATATCATTCAAATCAGTCCAGCCGTTTAGAAGGAATTCAGTGACATACACCATACACACGTGCAGTAGAATTTTATATATAAAGTTTGTATAAGTATTTGGTAAAAAGCAACTGTCAACACTCCGATGCGATACGACGCTCAGATGTGCTTGAGGCTTGTATTTACAAAAAGGCCTGTACATACCTCGACTCTATTAGTACCAGGAGTATTCTGCTAGAAGCGCTGTGCTAATTCCTATAGAGAGATGTCATAACCGCAAACGTGAAGAAAGCGTTTACTAATACGTAAATTCTTTACACTCGGGCTACCGGTATGCTTGGATGGCTTCGCATTAGACTATGACAGTGACATGAGCTGACAGCGTGTGCACTGAATCAAAAATATAAAATAATATAAATATCTAAAAATACGAGGATTTTTGGTCTAATATTGGTTTGGAAAACTAATATTTATCTAATATTGTGTAATATAGTGGAAAAATAAGATCTAAATCGTCCAAAAAGGCGAATAAAATACTAATTTTGAAATCAGAATTAATACAAAGACATGATATATAATATATTTTAAAGCATAAGGAATCAAAGAACACGCGGATAACTGATAGAGTTTGCTCACATATTGCGTATCCTAATTCGCATTTCCACCCGTCCAAGTGCGAACGTGCAGAGCACGCCTAAGAGTCTAATACCACAATGCTGACATGGGGCTCCGGCCGCAGCCGCCCGGCTGGAAATACCTTTCTCAAAAAAAAGCAAGAAGTCACGCATGCGGCCAAAGAGTCGCTCCAAAATGACGTGCGTGCCTGCGTTTAGTGACATCGTGTTGACCAAAAGATAATATCATTGGTGTTGACATTGAATTATTTAGTGTTTTTCTACTTGTTTATATTGTGTTATATTGTAAACGTTTAAGTCATTTACGTAAGTATAGCTTTGCCAAGTGTGGATGCAGACCATAGCGCAATCCATCGACAGCACGTCCAACAATCATCCTTGCACTCATTGTCACAAGTCATTCTTAACCGTACGCGGCCTACACATTCATATCGCGAAATCCCATAAAAGTACAAACCCACCGTTGGTGGCACAATGTCCGTCCATAAGTTCCCAACCCGGTATTGCCGGTTGCTCCACGGGAACGCAACTCCATGACCTACATAACTTCCACCTTCACCTGAGTCATCTTAAAAGTACCATTCCAGTTATAAAAAGAATACCGCGTGGAGCGAGAATCGCTGTAGCTACACGCCTCACCGAAATCATCAACAACTGTGTAGTAAACAATAGCCCAGATACATGGCAAACTCTTCTGACTTTTTCATTCGGAACCCTACACGCTAAAGTAGATAATAGCCATACAACATTAACCCAAAAAATAAAAAACAATTGCACTAACCCAACCGACTTCCCTTTACCAATTAATATTTTTCCTTGCACTATCAACCGCCACGGTAACTACAACCTTAAAAAGGCAGTAGAAGGGAAGGTTAGCGATGGAGACCTTAAAGGTGCCGCACGCCTCCTCTTTTCCAGTGACGTGCTGTCTCCGGACTCGACAGAAACTCTTTCGGCCTTACGGAAAAAACACCCACCAGCTCCAGCGACACCATATTTCCTTGACCCGCCTACCAGTCTCGATGCTTGTCTCCAAATACAAGAAAAGGATACATTGACCGCTATTCTTTCTTTCAAAACCGGTTCGGCATCGGGGCTCGATGGCATAACCCCCCAACATCTGAAAGACCTAACCTCACACTGTGTCGGCGATGCAGGTAAGCGTCTCTTAATCTCCCTCACAAAATTAATTAATATTATGCTTTCTGGAAATATAAACCCTATATTCGTTCCCATAATCTACGGAGCTAACCTGATTGCCCTGACTAAAAAGGATGGGGGAGTCAGGCCCATCGCTGTTGGCTCAACTTTTCGGCGCCTAGCTTCCAAAATTTCAGTCCGGCACGTTTTACCGAAACTACAAAAACAATTCGAACCCATCCAATTGGGCTTTGGCACTAAGGGAGGGTGCGAGGCCGCTGTTCATGGTCTACGTACCTGCTTAGCCAATGACCAGTGTGAGGTGGTTCTCAAAATTGATGTCAAAAACGCTTTTAATTCGGTGAATAGGGACACCCTGCTTTCGGAAGTCAAAAATCATGTTCCAGAAATTTATAATTACCTACTGAACTGTTATGCAGAAAATTCAAAATTAATGTACAAAAACCACGAACTTTCTTCGGAAGTTGGTTGTCAGCAGGGTGATCCCCTCGGGCCAGCCATTTTTAGTTTAGCCATTAATCCCATTACTCAAAATTTACATTCAAAATTTAATGTGTGGTACTTAGATGATGGGACTCTAGGAGGAGATGCTAATACAGTACTCGCAGACCTTTTAGAGATAAAAACTAATTTTAATACTATCGGTTTAGAATTAAATTTTGACAAATGCGAACTTTACCTAAATTGTGACCATTACTACCCTGATATAATTCAAAAGTTTAACGCACTTGCTCCAAACATAAAAATAGTAAACAAAAAGACCCTAAACCTCCTAGGGTCACCAATATTTGAAGAGGCCATCCCCGATATCATCACACATACTATCTCCAAATTCCAAAATAACGCCGACCGCTTACTTGAGATTAATTCGCACTCTGCAATAACAATTTTAAAATTCTGCCTTTTTGTCCCTAAATTTACTTACCTGCTCCGCTGCTGCCCTTTCTGGAAGCACCAAAACTTATTATTACCGATTGATCTTATCATTAAATCTTCTTTGGAATCCATACTTAATATACAGCTAAGCGAGCATTCTTGGGCCCAGGCATCTCTTCCCATCAGATATGGTGGGCTAGGGATGCGCAAAATTTCCAGTGTCGCCTTACCGGCATTTCTATCGTCAGTCCACGGCACGTCGACTCTTGTAGGTAAAATCCTGAGGACCTTCCCTTTAAACTACAAGATCGCGAGTCTGGATGATGCTAGGAGCGCCTGGCAGATGGCTTGCCCGGGTCAAGATCTTCCCACAAATTTAAATATTCAACGGAGCTGGGACGACGCCATTTCAAACATTCTTTTTAAAAAAATACTCAATTCCAGTTCCGGCCATGCGCGTGCACGCCTATTGGCAGCTGCCGAGCGTGAAGCGGGCCAATGGCTACACGCGTACCCTACGCCTACCACCGGGACCTATTTAGAACCAAACACCCTAAGGCTCGCCGTAAGCCTGAGATTGGGTGCTATGGTTTGTACTCCACACAAGTGCCCCTGTGGCACATATGTCGACGAGCTGGGACACCACGGGCTATCATGCCATCTGAGCGCAGGCCGCCTCTCCAGGCATGCCGCCATAAATGATATCATCCGCCGTGCTCTTGCCACCGTCGATGCGCCGGCGATACTCGAACCAAACGGCGTCTCGAGGGACGATGGCAAGAGACCGGATGGGATGACCCTGGTTCCGTGGAAGATGGGACGAGTCCTGGTGTGGGACGCGACATGCGTAGACACGCTGGCGCCGTCACATCTACCACGGACCACCATCAAGGCAGGCGGGGCGGCAGAGGCGGCTGAATCGCGCAAAATTTCCAAATACCAGGGTCTTGGCACCCAATACCATTTTGTGCCGTTCGGTGTAGAGACTAGGGAATGCAAACCGGTTTAACCGAAAATCGAAAAACCAGTTATTCGGTACGGTTTTGACCTACAAATAAACCGGTTTTACATAACACCAAAACCGGTTTTTCGATTTTTTTCGGTTTTTCTTTCTATGTTTGGAAAAACTAAAAAAGGACGATTTGCCGCCGTTTTGTAAACTGAGTGCAATGCAGTGAGTATTTTTGTGATGAACTGAAGTGTGTTGATGTGTAGTTTGTTGAGCTGGTAAGAAAATAACTTAAAATAATGATTGTTTTTATGATAGATATAAAATATGCAAATCTTTTTTTTACAATACTTAGGCAGCAAACAAGCGTACGGCCCGCCTGATGATAACCAGTTACCCTAGCCTATGGACGCTTGCAACATAACGGTTATCACTCGCACGTTATCAACCCTCAACCTTTTTGAAGCGTGGAGCTCATACCACAGCCTAAGCATACACGATAGGAATCCTTGAAACCGCACAGTACGAGAACATTTTGGTTCCAATGTGTAAGGATGGACTCCCCATCGGTGACTACGATGGAACAAGGTAACTGGGCATTAGATCAATCAATTCTTCAGAACACTGTCTGTTGGAAAAGCGGTTGAACACACATAAGAAGGCAGTCTCTCCTCAGACTAAGGGGCTTTAAAACACTTGTGAGCTCGGGATCATCGACAATTCTAACGGCACGTCGCTGAACTGAGTCTAAATACCCAAGCTGGTATCCAGGTGCCCACAGAAGACATCATTACTCCATTTGGGCCAGACTTACGACTTTTATAGTTGCAGTCTTTGTCTCGATAAGAAGTACTGCTTCGCTCTATTAATCACACCGAGAATTTTGGATTCTGCCGACAAACTGTCTTACAGTTTGGCAGAAACTATATGTAAAACATGTGAATTAAGAAAATTTAAATAAATAAATAATAATAATAATAAAAAAATAAATAATAATAAGGATACCTTGTAGATGACTTTGGAACAGAACGTCGCTACAAATATTAATCTGAAGGATCCCAATGCTTTTCGTGATGTTGAGGGACATGTTCTAAAATGAGGAGGCACAGCAAATGGACTTTTCTCAACGGTGAATGCGCAGGCTTGCGTGTGATTTAGTGGGGTTGAAATAGACTAGGTTTAGTCGACCCCAATCGGAGTCACCAGTTTGTGTGCTCTCGATTTAGGACAAGTCCTTCGCGCCTCTTCTCTTATATAGAACGAGAGATATTTGCACGGTTCGTATAATGAGCGTCCCCCGTAATTTCTTCTGAATAGCAATTAATGCTGGCAATAGAGAGTATATCATTAATATGCTGGAGGAACAGTGTTGGGGATAATTCAGAGCCTTGCGGGACGCCAGCATTAATGTTATGCTATCGGAGCAACTACTGTCAACGAAGGCTCTTATGTATCTTCCAGACGCTGACGGCAAGCTGACTGATTGGTGTTATTTTTTACCCGTCTGCACGATAGCAAAAACTGGGTAATGTTTTTTTATCTAAGGAAAACATTCGTAAAATAATAACCACGTTAGTTTACACGCAAGTTGCTGTGCCGCTACAATATGCCATGTATATTACGTGTGAAATTAATATTATAACTTACGAAACATAATTTAATAAATGTTTAAATAATTACTTCTTTAATACTGATCTATTTTTTAACATAAAGTCATAATATCTCATAGTAATTAAAAATCAAGCAAAAATGATAATAAGTTTTTATGATTTCATTCATTTAAAATAAAATCAAAAGCAACGAACCGTGTAGTCTATATAAACGAGTATCTGATCTACAGAGTTAAATAAACAATTATTTCCAACAATTTTATGAAAAAGAGATGGATTGATTTGGTATGATTAGTATGATTGTGTGAAAGATGATATTGGTAAGAAACGAGTGAATGTTGGTATAACGGATAGAAGAAGCGTACATATTGCGCCGATCCCAAATTATAGAGAACAGGACAGGCAGATGGTGATGATTTCTTTGATGTTTCTTTTATACCAACTTCATTATCTTTAACTGACAATAATTCCTCAGTTTGCGATTTTTAAATATTATCTATAATTCGAGCTATAGAAATAACGTGAAAAAAAAACGAACGAACATTAAAAAAACCGGTTTTAAAACCGGTTAACCGGTTTTGTCCTCTCATAACCGAAAAAAAACCGGTTTTCATTTTGCCACGGTTTTGCATTCCCTAGTCGAGACCCTCGGTCCGTGGGGTCCCAATGCCCGGCTACTATTTAAGGAGCTTTCAAAACGGCTCGTCGACTCCACCGGAGACCAAAGGGCTGGCAGCTTCCTCGCCCAGCGTATTAGTATAGCTATTCAGCGAGGAAATGCTGCCAGCATCTTTGGGACAATGCCACGGGGGCCCTTTTTAGAAGTTATTTAAATAGTTTAGAGATAGTTATTATTAATTTAGTTTTTAGTTAATTTTAATTTTATATAGATCATTATAGTTTATTTGTAGATATAGTTAATAATATTATGTTTTTTAGTTACTGTTAATTTCTAAAGTTAGGGTTGATTTTCCTGTAAAATAAATACATAATATAATATTAAAAAGCTGTAATATGAAAAGATCTTCCATTACAAAAAGAAAAGCCTTTCTGTCGAGTTTTTTGCCGGAGTCTGTATTCCGAGCCGGTGGTAAATTCAACTGTATGTAACGTTCATAAATTTTTATCAATAATTTATTCAGTTTAGGCCTTCTCAGGGCCTAAACTGAATAAATTACATTTAGATTTTCGATTTGATTTTGATTATATCTATAATGAATAATACTAATAGTAGATTGATATACAAAGGGCTAAGGCCCGGTTTCAATAAACAAAAACGAATCGTTTTGCTTACCAATGGTAGGTTATTTTATTGCCAAACTGGGCATATAGATCATTTCGTAAGCTAATTTTACCTGTGATAGCTACTTCCATATGGGAGGGTCTGCTATGCAAACCTTTGAGGTCTTTGCTTCATTATTAGTAAAGATATAAGAGTCTTAATTTTAATAAATCTTAACCGATAATACCGGTCGGTAAATTATTGAAACCGGGCCTAAATAACGCATTATATACGAGGTACTTTTACTCTCGAGCTTTAGCGATGGAGTAAATAGAAACCGAGATATAAATGGGTTTTTAGCGTCGTATATATGTGGCAGCCAACTAGCTTAATCAGCCCTTCAATTAACAGCCTAGCCTTTTTAAGAAACGGGGCGCCGTTCAACTAGCGGCTTGAAAGATATTCAGCCATTCAATGAAACAGCTAGGCAAATGACTTGGATCGATAAAGTTTAACTACTTGCCTAGCCTAGTTATTTAAATTTAGTTCCACATTCTGCCACCTGGCGCCGAAACCCACACACTATCAATATGGCGTCGCGCCTCGGCAACCAACAATATTTTTGGTGTTTCTCACATATTTGATTGCGTTTACGCAAACAAATAGTATACATTGGAAGAGTGCAGTGACAAAAATAATGTTGGTATATTTTGCTGTGACTGGAACATGGAATCAGTGTCGCACTAATAGATGTGCTTATGGTCATGGTGTGCTTGATTTAAAGTCCTTTGCGTAACCAAATGCCATGGTATAAGAATGTTTGCATTCGATAAAGTGTTAACTATATGCCAATAATTGTATTACTTTTATTTAAAAAATATGGTGTGAAATCAGAAAGATACGTATTCATTTACGAGCAATATGGATGTTACCCACTACAGATAATTAAATAAAGTGGGAAGATAGAGCAAATTAAAAAGCTTTTCATTTAATAAAAAATATATTATTATTTTATAGTAATTTAAAAATCGTATCAGTGAGATTAGTTGAGGATGTCGGGGAGGACGACAGCGGGGGCGGGGATGATGGGAGTGCCGATGATGACGGGCTCCACAATGACGGGGGCGGCCTCAACAACGTTGATGGGCTGCGGGGCGATGACCTCAGGAACGACAACTACGGGAGAAGGTACGATCACGGGCTCGGGGGCAACGATCACGGGGGAAGGAACAATGACGGGCTCAGGGGCGGATTCCACAACGTTGATAGGCTCGGCGGCAGACTCGACGATGGTGATGGGTTGGGGCTGATCGACGATAGCTACTGGGGCGACAGCCACGGGGCTGGATTCAACGGCAGCCTGGTTGATGTTCAGGATAATCTGGACGAGGGGAGCGACAGAGCTCTGGACGACCTCCTCAGCGGGAGTGATGATCACAGGGGAAGGCACCACGACGGGAGATACTTCAACGGGAGCAGAAACTGCACCACCATCAGGCAGAGGGAAGTCGATCATAGCGGGTCCGACGGAGATAGGGTTAGCTTCTACGATGGCGGGTCCAACGGAGATAGGCTCGAAGGCATCGACGACGGCGGGGCCGACGGCGATGGGCTCAGGGTTGGCGGAGATGCCCAAAGCTTCGAAAAGCATCTGCTCGAGAGCGACAGCGGTGGCGGGGTCAGTGCTGGGGCTCTGGATGGCGGCTATGATCTCCTGCACCTCAGCGCTGACTGCGGTGGGCTTGACCACGCCAGCCGAGGCCACGGCGGCTATCAGAGCGAAGGCGATGAAGAATTTCATATTGATTTTTCTGTGAATAATTAACAAAACTGTTACTTTGAACTAAAACATAAATTAAGATTATCTAGCACAGGTGCGGTACCTAATTATTATTTCTAAATGGGAATGACTTTAAAACACTTACGTTATTGAACGCGCGTAAACACGAATATGCCTTAAGATTTTTCCGCAAAGTTTTTATATTAAAAATTATCTGAGAACGACCAGCTATAAACTTATCGCATATCGAGATTCGAGATTGTGTTTATTTGGATCATAAATATTAGAATCTTAAAAATTTGCGTCAAAGCAGCAAAACAGTGAGGAAGAAGTAGATATGACTGGATAAATGAGAATACACCTACAGAATGGTTGGGATGTCATTTGTTTCATACCCATGTTGGATTATGAGAATACTAATTTAAGAAAGTGTGCTATACTATCAATGGGGATTAAAAAGACATGGTGATGAAATTTTGGATATAAAATTTTAACTGGATTATTTTTAATAATTTTGCAGCTAATATATCGATCGAAGAATATACAGTTGTTTAAAAATGTAGTGTCAATATTCATTTATAATTCAGTCCATAGATAAAACACCTTAGAGCAGCGGTTCTCAAACTGATATGGCGACACGGACCCCTTTTAAAAACGAAATATTTGATGGAGGCTTAAACTAATCAAAGAATTGTTTATGTGTAGGCATAGAGATCGTGTGTAGGTTCTTTATTTTTGTTAATATTTAACATTTCATTAAAATTTAAAATTATTGCACGTAATTAGTGGGAGTACCTAAATAGTTATTAATGTGATTGAATTTATTTTCTGAACTTATCTTCCTGAAGAATGTATTTTGGTCAGCAATGTCGCGGAGCCCTCACAGAGGCTTTGCGGAGCACACTTTGAGTATGGAGGTTGCCGAATCACCCCCATGTAGTTATGTTCCGCGATTTTTTGTAGTAATAAATTTTTGTGACATAAAATTTTTGTGAAGTGAACCTTTGTACCTTTGTAGTTTTCAAATTCAAATTCAAAAAGCATTTATTCAATTTAGGCCCTGATAAGGCACTTATGAACGTTAACAAATGGCTCTACGCTTTTAAAAATCTTGTTCATTTTATCAGCTAGTTACCCTATAAATTTCATCGAGCTATCTCTACGGCATATCACATTCAAAGCACTGAATGTATGATTGCACAATTTTATTGATAATTTCAGTTTTATATGCGTGAATGTGAAATCAATTAAAACGAAATATTAATTTTTATTAACATTTACAAGAAATTGAAGATGTAAATGCAAGTCCTGCATCTTCATAAATGTTTTTTTTTTTTCAGTTTTGTGAATTGAAAATAATCTTTTGTTTGAACGCGCTAATCTCTGAATCTACCATGCTACATTATCCCCGAGTGTTATTGGGCTACTTTTATCCCGGGAACGCGGGTTAAGCCACGGGGAACGTTTTATAACACTGTCTATTTGTTACGTTTTCACAGTTGAGCTAATGGACCGATATCCAGAGGCATATATAGCTATAGGAGGGCTAGGCGGTGCCGCGCACCGGGGCCCTTAAGTTCAGGGAGCCCTCGGACCCTGACCAGCGAACCTCAATCAAACAGAAATTACGAAAATTTCTCCCACCTTCAGAATATAAATATAACAGCAGGTTACACAACTTTGATCAAGGTAACTCAATTTGAAACTGTAGGAGAATTCCCCTAAATTATTTCTGTTGTTTGTAAAGTGTAGCCAACTTGACGCATTCACCGTCAGATTTATCAGGTTAGGGCAATAAGGAAACAGAAGAAATTGTGATGGCTACGTCCGAACCACCACATGTAATGTCATGTCAGGGTGAAGAGGATGATGTCAATGTCAAGTCGGTAGGGATTGTCCAGATTGAGAAGCCGACTGTTGTCACTGAATGCGTTTAATGCACTAAAATTAAAAACTAAATTAAAAATAAGGTCTCGCATGTACGCGCTTGCACTGTCATGTCAGCAGAAATTTAAAACAATGCAAATGTACGGTTTTGCCCGTACAGAAATATATTATCTCATACATAATACACATACACTTAGTAAATAGCTTTGCTTTGTTGTAACCTGCTGTAGTTTATCGGGCACTGCAGCTACTTTAAAGTATTTATTAAATATATAATTGATCATCATCAAAATTGATCGAAACCTCCGGAGACCAGCGAGCGGGGAGCTTTTTCCGCCAACGCGTCAGCTTGGCTATCCAAAGAGGAAACGCTGCTAGCCTTCTGGGAACCCTGCCGTCAATCGGAAGCAGCGGCAGGCTTGAGGAAATTTTCTATATATAGGGGAGAGTCGGGTAGCCCCGGCCGGCGGGTAGCCTCGGCCACCTTCGGTTCTAGGCAATCACGGGCACATAGATAAATAGTGCACCCATCGCCGCGTAATTGAATATTCGCCGCAGTAATGACGCAATCACCGAGCGGACAACTAGTGACAGTTGATTGTTTTCTTCATCAAGATTTTTTCGCTCGCCGTTTACTTTTCAGATGCAGTTTATGGACATTGAATGTAAGTACTTCATCATCATTTATGAACTATTCGGTGCAGTTATTTGTTATAGTTAAAAGGGTAGAATATTTCATGTCGCTAGGATTGTTGGTTTTTTTTATTTATATAAAACTTTAGATCGACACAATTTTGTCGGGTACCCTCGGACACTTTTTGAGTGCAGAGAAAATCTTTATTCTAATAATTCTATTGCGTTTTTTTATTATATAGGTTCTTTATGCTTAGTAGAGTAATAAAGTTTATTTATTTGTTTGCAGATCATCTGAAATCTGACAAAATTTAAGGAAAGAGTGACTCAATGAGGGAATTGGAATAGAGATATAATGAAAAAGGCTATACAGAGTGTTATAGAAAAGAAGTTATCGCTTAGAGAAGCAGTTGACAGGTATGAAGTGCCTAGAAGTACTCTTCAGGATCGGATAAAAGCTCTTAATAGTAGACAAGAGGTTAAGTTCACGTTCACGATATACTCGAAAAAGCGAGATACTCACATCTTCTCCATTTAAAAATGCTCTGGTGGAGAAAAACTAGATTGCAACTAAAAAAGCTAAAGCAATAGAGAATAAAAAGAAAGGTGCAACTGCCACAAAGAAGAAAATAAAAATAAAACAGAACATTTAAGATTTTTCAAGAGATCAGGGAACAGAATGCATCATTTGCGGTGAAATATTCGAAGAAGACTGGATACAATGTCATAAGTGTAAAGACTGGGCGCATGAAACATACGTAGATATTGATCCTTCACAGATTTACTATTATTGTGATGTCTGCAAAGCTAAAGAACGACTTGGCCATCGCTAATATGTATGTCCGGGGCTACTATGTATGTTTGTACATATTTGTTGTATACAGTATATTTATTATTTAATATATAATTCATATATTTACTTGATAAAACTTCCCAATTCTTTTTTTGCACCCGAGCCATTTATAACACTACCCGCTGCCGATATCGATAAAAAATTGCAAATATCTAGCGTGGAACGTGGAGTAAGACAAATAATATTGAATGCGCGGTTGGAATCGCAGGTATTGAGTGTTCTGTGCCGCAGGTAACTAAGTGACTAGTGATAACCAAAAACAATCATTACTAAAGCAGCATTTTTGTAGTTTTAAATGTGAATATCTTTTTTCTTCACTGTGGATCGGTGGAGATAGGCTAGTGGTCAACCTACTGTTGAAATTTTTTAAGCCGCCTAGGAGACATCCAACTAGCCTAACGACTAAACCGGGACCAACGGCTTTACGTGCCTTCCGAAGCGAACTGAAAACGGTTTGAAATACTACTAGGCGGTCACCCATCCAGGTACTGACCACGACTTAGGTATTAATTAGGGGAATATATCATTTAAAATAAAGCAAGATAGCAGGCAAACATAGCAAGCCTATAATATGCGACAAAGCCGAGAAAGGAACACGCTTGCCCGGGGCGTCTGTAAAAGCTGCAATAATTACTGCGCACAGCAAAAATATATTCTGTCGAAAACGATAGGTAGTCGAGTCTCCTGACACGACGGTAATTTCCTTGCTCGGGATCAAAATTCAAAATTCAAAGTCATTTATTCAAATAAACCTTCGCAGGCACTTCTGTCTGACTCTAATACCGGTTCGGAAGGTTGCATTTGCTGAGAAGAGCCGGCAATAAACTCAGCAATTACTCTTTTCAGAACAAGCTTAGATTCATTACATAATATTTACATTCTAATCGCACTGACAACAATTGCGTGCCCCGGCGAGGCGGCAAAACTACAAAGTAGTCTGAATCTATATTTAATAAGTAAATAAATAAATGGCAAACTTAAGCAGACCAGCCCCCACAAGCAGCACCTGTTCACAAGTATGACGCGTGTGGCAGCCATCGCACTCCTCGCCATATTGGAGGGAAGTGAGCGACCCGTCACACGACGCCGCCGCAAGCAGAGACCTTAAAGTGAGCATGACTTACTTAAGTCTGCCTTAGAAATAAAAAAATTCTCCATCCTTTCTCATCCTTTCTCATCCTTTCTCATCCATTCCAGAGTACCAACTCCATATTACATTTCATATAAGTTGCAGGCGAAAAGTAAGGTTTGACCTCAGATATGATAGCAAGTTTTCCAGCAGCGGTTTTAGATAATAATGCGTATCGGATTCAAATAAAATGTCTGCAGATAGCCGTATCATTTATATTGAGTACCATAAAAAGTCATAAATATGTCATAAGGATATCTCTACTAATAAAATGCTTGGCTGATATCAGGTAGCCATCAATGCCGAGGATGATTATGTATGAATGGAATATATCAATATAAGATTATCCTAAAACGTGTCACTTTTGTTGTTGGAGATTATCATTACTTGTTGTGAAGACTTCATCATTATTGATCTGTATGGTGCTCCAGCTTCTCCTAAGCACAGAATAAGATTTCAATCTTTGTAAGTAACCATACTTACAAAGATTGAAATAACGATAGCCCAAGATAGCCCGTCCCGGAGGAAGTGTGATACCTCCCCCCAGCACCCTCGCAGTGCTATCGCACGACGATTTTGGCCACATCGAGTCATCGTCCTCCTTTAGGTTGATTCTGGGCGCACAGCTAGGGCCCCCGCGCCGATTGCCCAGGACCCCAAAGGCTCCTTTTAGTCGCCCTTTACGAAAGGCAGCGGAACACCGTAGCTGTTATTCTAGCCTAATCATCCTAGCAGCGCGTCCTAGTCTAGTTCTTACCTGTCTACCTGTAAATTAATCTACCTAATAACTATAGAAAATTTTGAAATTTAATCTGCAACTGGGCGCCCCGCTTGCGTGGCTATACCCTTCTTTCCCTCCATCCCATTTCCTTTTAACAATGAGCATGAATGACTTAGCCTCGTGTCGTAACTCCCAACTTCGACTGGGAGCCCAGAAATACCTTATTTTATACTTTATTTATTTATTTAAGGGAAACCCACAGCTCTAGATTAACAAATTAAGAGGAAAGTATGGCTGCAAGAAATTTGAAAAATAGGTTTTTAACATATCTAAAGCTGTCGCGCTGTGCCCGAGCTATCAGTGGTACCTACAGATTGCATGGTAAAATAATTATTGCTCTAGTGTCAAAATCCAGAGAGGAAACTGAGGATTACGTTTGTATGGAACAAACGCTACCAATAAAGCTAATTACAGGTTTTCACTGATAGAAACAAAATAATAAAGAAAAACTTATTCACTACTATTAACATTAATTAATTTGAGAGAGCGTTTCGATTATAAATACCCAAAGATAACATACAAAAAAAAATCTATATAGGCAAAATAATAGAAAATTTACACAAAATAGAAAGAAGTTAATAATTCACAAAATATATTATTATTTACTGCTACCTAAGAAAAAGACTTGACTGAGTTTACGACTTACTGAAACAATGCTCGAATTAAATAAATCAATTTCAAGCAATCAAACACATACCTACCTATATCATAAAATGGACTGACATTCACATTTGTTATAATACTAGAACCTAACACACCAAGTACACAACTTAACAATAATCCTTATACATTTTAGGAGCACGAGTCTTCTAATTGGGCATTTCCATATGATTGCACTTATGAAAGGGCATGGTCATGACATCATCATCCATGACAAAAGTGCCTAGATTCAAAGTCTTATCCCAATCTGCGGAGTGTCTGTGTGATGCATCAATAGTGCTGGGCCGTATTACCAACTCCGATTACGATCCAACTCAGCCTGAAAGGAATGTATCAAAGACACTCAGAATGTACGTAAAAAAGGCCATTTCCGGAAATTTTATCAATTTCATACAATTGCCAGGATTAGTGAAAAAATGCGCATTTATCATTTGCTTTCTTCGATTGTAGCAAGATAGTGTTTTGTATATAATGCGGTGCATTTTCAGGAAGAAGCACAGTTTGTCTGCAAAAATAAACTAAAAGGTATGTACCTAATAACAAATATTACTAGCTATCCCAGCTTTATTGTAAAACTCATACAATAATGCTCATTTATTGAAGAATAGCCAGATAGTTCATTGTAAGCTATGATGTATCTTATTTATTATTAATGTTTTCTTTAATATTTTTACAGCTATGAAATTCCTGCTATCTTTCGCTGCCGTCGTCGCCGTGGCTATCGCTGTCCCCGTACAGCGTAGCCTGGTCACACCTGTGGCTGCCGGTCCCGCTCCCGTCGTTGATGAAAACCAGCAGCCCATTGCCATTGGACCCGCTCTCCTTGAATTCGAGCCCATCTCCGTTGGACCCGCCATCGTCGATGCCTTCGAGCCCATTGCAGTCGGACCCGCCATCGTCGATGCCTTCGAGCCCATCTCTGTCGGACCCGCCATTGTCGACGCCTTTGAACCCATCTCCGTTGGACCCGCCATCGTCGATGCCTTTGAGCCCATCTCCGTTGGACCTGCAATCGTTGACTTCCCCGTCCAGCCTTCCCCTGTCGTCGTAGGCCCCCCTGGTATCGTATCTGACTCCCAAGGAGCTCCTCTCGTCCAGATCATCCTGAACATCAACCAGGCTGCCGCTGAATCCAGCCCTGTGGGTGTTGCCCCCGTAGCTATCGTCGACCAGCCTCAACCCATCACCATCGTTGAGTCTGCCGCCGAGCCCATCAACGTTGTGGAATCCGCCCCTGAGCCCATCCTTGTTCCCTCCCCAGTTATCGTCGCTCCCATCGTGCCTTCCCCCGTGGTCATCGCTCCTGAGATCATCCCCGAACCCGTCAACGTTGTTGAGACCGCCCCCGTCGTCGTGGAGCCCGTCATCATCGGCACTCCCATCATCCCCGCCCCCGCTGTCATCCTCCCCGACATCCTCAACTAAAGATGTGCTAGTTTAATTTGAATCGATCTTTTAAGGACTTTTCTACTAAGAACAAGAAACGCTTCATTGTCATGAATAAGGAGATAATAAGACAAATAAAGATCTGGTCTCATTTCAAATACTGTTTTCCTTTATTTATAAATAAGAATCCTGTAAACTCCCTAACTAAATAATCACTTTTTGAATGATCAAATTATGAAATAGTGGAAATAAAATCATTATTTAATGTGCTTACGGGCATTTCTAGGTCACACAATCATGCATCGTAACAACTCATGACATGACCTTTAGATTTGAAACCATAATAAAATTGATTGAGAAAATCAAAACAATATACACTCCTTTGCAAAAAAAACGGGCGGTTTGGATTTTTCTACATTTTTGGTAATTATTTAGTTCTAAAGTGGGTTTAATAGCCAAACTATGCTACTGACACTTAATAAAGGGTCTGGGTATGATAAAAAGTTAATTTCAAATTCGACACTTTTTTTTTTAAATAATGATCCCTTTTTCAGTTTGTGACTTTTTACTTAGTTTTCGCGGGTACGCGGTTAAAAGTTTATCAGGCAACTTAAACTAACTTTTAGTAGAATATGTTTTATGTTTGTTGCATAATCCTGCCTTATAGTGACTTAAAACAGGTATCTTTGTGGCGATTGTAATGGCAGAGAAAGCAATAAGAGCTAGTAAAATTATAGCGCTGCTGGAAGAAGGGTGTAGCCAATGTTACGTCTCACAGCGGTTAAACGTGAGTCGTTCAATCGTCCAAAGAACCTGGACTCGATACCAAGAGACGGGTTCCGTTCAGAGAAGGCAAGGTTCTGGGAGAAAACGTCGCACATAACCACGAGATGACCGCTTTTTAGTGACTCAGGCGTTGAGGAACCGCAAATGCAGTGACATAGACCTAAAAGAAACCTTGAAGAGGTACGAGGAGCACAAGTTAGCCTATGGACAGTGAGGAGGAGGCTTTTAGCGGCTGATATACGCAGTTGACAACCAGCGCGGGCCCCCAAGTTACTCCGTGAGCACCGGATAGCTCGATTGAGGTTCGCTAGAAATTGCCTATCTTGGACACTAGGTAACTGGAGTAGCGTATTCTTCTCCGATGAGGCTCGAATTGGTCTGAATGGTGAGGACCGACGTCGGCGAATGTTACGAAGACCAGAGGAACGCTATGCCGACGTGTGTTTTGAAGAAATCACCCCTTATGGTGGAGGGTCCGTTATGTTTTGGGCGGGAGTAACTTCCCGCTATCGTACCGAGATAATTTTCATTGAAAATGGCTCATTCAATGCACTTAGGTACAGAACAGAAATCCTTTGTCAACATGCACAACCCGCACTGACTGTAATTGGTGAAGATGCCATTTACATGGACGATAATGCTTGGGCCCACCATTCTGACGACGTAGATGCTTATATGCAAGAGGTTGGTATTCGTCATTTGGACTGGCCAGCGCGGAGCCCCAACCTTAACCCCTTTGAGCACGTCTGGGATCACCTAAAAATGCGAGTACGATCTGTCCAACCACTTCCACAAAACACCAGGGAGCTTAAACGTGTGATCTTGGCTGAGTGGGAACACATTCCACAGAACACAATCAAAAGCCTGGTGGAACGCATGCCGAGACGATTACATGCCGTAATCGCTGCAAGGGGAGGTCATACTCGTTATTAATTTTTATTTGGTATGTCTTTTTTTTAATAAAAATACTCGTAGTATTAATTTCATTATACCCATAAAAATGTCAATTTTCTGTTTACATTGACTAAAAACCCGATTCCAGGATTTAAAGTGTTAAAAACTATATTCCCATTTATAATAAGAAATGTATAGTCATTTATGCTAATGACATACTAAAAATATTAATATTATCCATAGAAAAGCAAATGACTGTAAGGTGCCCGTTTTTTTTGCAAAGGAGTTTACTTACAATAAATATCAGTATGTAGCGTTTTAAGCGGCTTCCGGTGGGACAGAATTTGACTGAAATAGCACTACAGCACTTGTAGCTAAAAACACAATTTTACCGATTTTTATTACATTTATTGTCTTCCCAAAAGCTTTTGATTCAACATATTGAATATTCTGTGATAACACAAAGAAAAAATCCTCTGGAAATCTCTGTGGAAGCATGGAATCGATCATTAATAGAGAGAGGTAGGGCATAACTCAACTGGGGAAATACCTGAATAAGTACCAAATTATTACCAATTATAATACTTTCATGTGGTGTTGTGTTTCAGCGGATAGTAAGGTTGCATGAGCTCAATGGGGAAATACTGTAATAACTAATTCTGAATCTGTGGACGTGCTGGCAGTGTGCGGGGTATTACCAAATGACACTGTATGTGTCTGTCCCTTCCACTGCCGGCACGACGACTACTCTCAACCTTTTGTAGGGGGTGCTTTAGGTGATGTGTAACATCGGGAGGCTACGACTTTTTATAGTACGTATACATTTATATAAAACACATTATCAGCAACAAAGTCCTGGCCTGGCCACTGATTTTACCCTATAGCAGGGCTTTCCGAACTGAGCGTCGGGGCGCCGCGGTATTATCCCAGGGGCGTCGTGAGGCGATCTAAATAGGTTAGCTGTCTGTGTCGATGCGACCGAGTCGAGTGAGCGCCATGCGCATTGTGATGCGGAGGGAGCGGGTGGCCAGTGCTTTTTCTTTTTCAAAAATGTAGATGCTATTTGGAGTTTTTCTGAAAAATTGTTATTAGGCTTGAACTACAACTAGTAGGTAAAAGTATATGGCAAGAAGGCCAGGGCGTCACAAAAATATGGTAACTTCCCAAGAGCATCACAGACTGTGACGCTCAAACTTATTTTGACTGTGACTCACAGTTAAAATAAGTTTGGGAAGCTCTGACCTATGTCGTTAGTTGCGTTGTTCCCTGGATCCGGTACTCGCAGCGATTCATTGAATTAGAGTGTTGTGAAGCTACTTAGTCCGCTGGTTGTTTGGCAAATTGCCTTTTGTCATTTTGTGCGTGATCACGGGCCGGTTGACCTTGAGGGTAGATAAGCTTGCCAACGATACCATCTTAGATTCTACCTTGAGAACACACTCTCTGCTGCTTCAGCCGAATCAATTAATCAAAATTGTGGATGTCAATAAAATGTAGGTACCTAGTTAGTATTCTGACGACTACTTTCTGCCCGAAAGTTTTGCATTACTATAAAACGGGACAATTTGTATCCATATTTCGCGGCCTCGCAGGATGCATCCTCTAAGGCTTTAGGAACAGGATGCCTTGACTCTCGCGGGACGGTTAGCAAGCCTAACCCTGACTGCCAAGCCACAAGTTGTGGGTGAAGCTCCCATTCACATTTGTGTGCATGAATTATGTCTGTTTGTTTAAAAAAAAACTCTCACATACAAACATCCAGTGGAAACGGTATTACTTGTACGTAGTATATTATTTAGTCTATGGTTATACCTTATTATTTTTCTGAAAGTCGGTTTTATTTTATAAACAAACCTCACGCAAGTAAGAAAATTTCAAGGAAACTGATGAAAAGGAACTGAGTTACGTATTAATCCTACTTATTTCATAAAATAATATTGCCCACAACACAACTCACGTGTTATCCAATTTATTTATCTGTCATAAATTATATACATAAGCCTATAGCTAAAGGTAATGACTTAATCATTTTTTATTATTCTCATATCTACTTACATGAATTAGGTATTATTATATGCATGCATAACGTCCTCGCCGCCTATGAACATTCGCAAATCCAAGGGGTTTGTAGACCTTATGAGCTCTTTTCATGTTTTACAAGAGCTAGATGTAGCTAGATGTCGTAATCTCACAAGACATCATAGGTAATCTATTCTTACCAAAAATGTTATGTTTATTAAATTATCTTTAAGTGAATATAAGAAACTTTATTTACAACAAATATGTACAAAATACAATCTATATTTAGAAAATTTCTTCAAGCCTGCCGCTGCTTCCGATTAACGTGCAGGGTTCCCAGAAGGCTGGCAGCGTTTCCTCTTTGGATAGCCAAGCTGACGCGTTGGCGGAAAAAGCTCCCCGCCCGCTGGTCTCCGGAGGTCTCGATCAATTTTGATGACAAGGTGCGAGCAAAACGGCGAGCTTCGGACCCCACGGCCTCATGGTCTCGACCGCAAAAGGCACAATAATATAATTATTATATCTTTAAGTTATATTAACGAACGAATTCTGTTCGTTCATAGCTCGGCTCGTGTTCAATTCGCGTAGCATGGACGCACCATTACAGTTGAATCTACCGTCCCCTTCATCATTCACACTTCATATAAGACCTACTATGTTTTCCTCCGACAAACAGTCAATGGTCAACAAAAAATCTTAGGGGTAAGTACTTACTGTACCAAACTCTCTTCAAAAAAATTCCAATGGTATGGTACTATGTAGTACCCGCCTGTCTGGCCTACTACCCTGAAGTTCCCTTCTGTGAGTTACGGCAACTGTATAACCTCTTCGGCCACATCATCACTAATCATGGTGAGATTGTGGTCAAGCAGGCAAGTAGTTAAAGGTGAAGAAAACATCGTGAGGAAACCATAGTACGGTGGTAAGATACTGTGTAATACCACCTGACTAGTACCACTCTCATGTTGAAAATCTGTCGCCAAGTTTGTGTGCTTACCACCATCGGCTACATCATTACTTACCATGATGAGACTGTAGTCAAACACAGGTTTAAGTATTCGTAATAGAAAAGAAAGTTTACTTAAAGAGTAAAATATAGCAGATCAGGCCCCCAATTTTCGCGCTTTCGACATCGATGTCCAAATAGGCTTTAGCGAAAATCATGACGCGGGCGGTCTTCTGTAAAAATGTACAGAATTTTTAAGATATCCGTCATATTTTCGAGGCCCTGGGCCCCAATTCTCGCGTCTTCGACATGAATGTCGCAGAGACATTTCCCAAGTAACATGGCGGATATCTTAAATAGTAGATTATTAACCAAGGGGATAAAGCAGTGTCTTCTGTCGCGGATGACGATTTAAATCGCGAGCGTAACGAAGGACTCAAGGTTTACTCCCGAGCGCAGCGAGGGTGTTAAAAACTTAAATCACGAGCGAAGCGAGGGATTTAAAACGAGTCCTGAGTGTAGCGAGGGATTTAAGTTCACCTAAGACTAAGACAGCTTTATCACCGAGGAAAATACTCTACTTTTCGTACCATTAGCGAAAAAATTAACACAATAATAATATGAGATAAGCATTTATTAAAAATAATGACAATTAAAAGTAAAAGTTAACATTCGAAACATTGGTCCCATTATTGATAGTTTGTTCGGTACATTTATTGTTGATGAGTTTATTTGAGTATTTATATACAAACTCAATGGTGTAAACACAGATGTAGATCAGTATAAATTTCGGTAAGTATTCCTTTAAATCACATTCTCCCCCTAGAGGATGAATGAAATTCAGTACAATTTTCTTTCCCTGTTTTTAACAGATTAAAAATGACTATTGTTATGTTCGCTTTTTATGGCATAGAATGTCACTTTTTTGAGCAAGTGGTACGAAAAATTCTATACATTTTGACATACCTACGACCGCCATGATTTTGGCCAAATGTCTATTCGACATCGATGTCGAAAGCGCGAGAATTGGGGCCCAGTTGGTGGGTTGGTAAAATCATAAAATTATGCTACTAAATTTATTTTGAACATGAAAATCAACAAAAATCTCAAAACAAAGTTTGGAGTTCCTTATTCGACTTCGGAAACCTACAATAAAAAAATAAGCTATATTTTTTTAGCTATATTTCAACAAAATAATCGTATTACTCCTTTTTTTTAAACTGAAGCATGATGACTGGAATTTGACACATAGTTAATGACAAAAGAACTTATACTACCTTGTGTTTACATAGACATACCTGTACCTTGAAATCGGTAAATGTTTTTTTATAAGATACAGGCCTCTTGTATCGTGACTTTCGTGACCCATGTCGGCAAACGCTAGACGAGTACTGGTATAAAACGGGAACAATAAATTACTAATTACTATTCAAAGTGTAACGGCTGCAAATTAAAACATGTTATCCTCTCATGCGGATTATCTAAATCTATTGAAGATTAACATTAGTATATGATAGATAAACAAATCGTATAAAACGCTGATACTTCGCAACCATAATCATACTTGTTCATAACAAGCAAATACATCTGGTGAGTACAAATCAAATACTTATCACATTCTATTCATTTCTTTATAAACTATTTCTTGAGACTTTAAAGGGGTTATATCTCCGAATATAATTGTCTTATTTTTTTCAACAGCAAATATGAAATTCTTGTTGTCTATCGCTGCCTTGATCGCTGTGGCTGCCGCTGTCCCCGTACAGCGCGCCCTCGTCACCCCCGGAGCCGCCGGCGCCGCCCCCGTGGTCATCGTGCCCGGAGCCGCCGGTGCCGCCCCCGTCGAGGGCCAGGAGCCCATCGCCATCGGACCCGCTGTCCTTGAATTCGAGCCCATCTCCGTCGGACCCGCTATCGTCGGTGGAATCGAGCCCATCTCTGTCGGACCCGCCATTGTCGATGCCTTCGAGCCCATCTCCGTTGGACCCGCCATTGTTGATGCCTTCGAGCCCATCTCCGTGGGTCCTGCCATGATCGACTTCATTCCCGAGGTTTCCCCTGTCGTCGTGCCTTCCCCTGTGATCATCACTCCCGCTGAGGAGGTCGTCGAGAGCTCTGTCGCTCCCCTCGTCCAGATCATCCTGAACATCAACACGGTTACTGGTGCCGTGGAAGCCAGCCCCGTCGCCGTCGCCCCCGTGGCCGCCGTCGATGCCGCAGCTGAGCAGCCCATGCCCATCTTCATCGTAGAGTCCGCCGCTGAGCCCATCAACGTTGTCGACAGCGCCCCCATCGTCCCCGAGGCTGTCAGCATTGTTGAGACTGCCCCCGTCAGCATTGTGGAGACTGCCCCCGTCAGCGTTGTGGAGACTGCCCCCGTCAGCGTTATCGAGACCGCCCCCGTCAGCGTAGTCGAGACCGCCCCCGTTGTCGTTGAGCCCGTCATCATCGGAACCCCCATCATCCCTGCTCCCGCTGTCATCTTGCCCGAGACCCTCAACTAAATTTTATAATATAGTAATGAGGAACTAAGTAAGAACTTAAGACTTTTTAAGTCGTGTTTCTTACTTATCGGCACAAATGAATTTCAATTTCAGATGTATAATATTGCTTTGAACACCTGGGACTAACACCCCGTCCCATTAAATAACTCTGTCATAGAATACAGATGTGTTACCTACAATCTTTCTTTTTATTGAAAAAATCACCCTTCCTTTTTTACTGCTCTTTGACCAAGTGGCCATTTTGTTACCCGTGCTATGTCTTCATCTGTTATTACTAATTTTATACTTCAATTTAGGGTATTTAGTACTTTCGGTCCACTCTTTGTTCGGTCCGCGTACCGAAAAGCCTAAAATGTCTTAATTTGAAGGGGTAGATTCGGTCCGCAAGAAGCAAATGCTGTAAAGGACATTCAATAGTAGGTTATTTTTATAAAAAGTTAGAAATTTAAAATAATGATAAATACTCAAACCTACATACATAATTGAAAAGAAATGGGAGTTTGATAATCCATGAGTATTTCACTAGAAAGAAGCATTGTACCAATTCTTATAGCATTTGCTTATTAATATTAATGGGGGTTAACGAGCTTGAATTCACCGTAAGTAGCGCTAGTGTAGTGTAGAGTGAGGTCTCTAGAAACGTCAAATGTACTGAACGTTTACTGTTTGCGAGCTTTTCATCGTTGATCTTCACTAATTATATCTATGATTGTTGTGAAGATTGTGCCATTCCTGATATGTAGTACCTTCCACTTTTTAGTAAGGGCGCTAACACACTGGGACGTCATGGCGACGTCACTGACTACGTAGCAATGGCTACCTCTGACTACCTACCGTAGCCAAATTTAGTTGCCAAATAAGTAGCCAGTAGCTACTGACTCTCAGTCATTCATGTACCCTACGTGCATAGAAGAGATCGCCATATTATATCCTGCGTCGTAAACTGTCGATAAATTGTGTATACTCGCTAGTTAGATTATAAACTAAAGCCCCCCTTATTACAAAACATGGTTTAAATCAAACCCAGGTTTTACTGTGTAGCGTTTGTATTCTCTTTGGCCAGAGTATCCAGTCTCAACGTAGGGGCCGGTCGTGGCTACGCTTCCAGATTGGCGACGTCGTCAGACCGTAGCTTAGCCTGTACCTCAGAGTACCTATATAAATCTACGTACACCTGTACATTTCAATGCGGATTGTTTGGATACGTAGTCGGCTGACGTCGCGTTCTAAATAAAATAGTCACTTCTATCTAACTAGCGACACCTAAGTCATTGCAACGATATCTTTATAATTCATTATTGTCAACGATTACAATCAATTAAATTTCTTGTATATGATAAAACATCGTATAGTACAATGACTTTTCACTAGATGTCGCGTAAATGTGCGGAAATTATAAATCGGCAAATGTGATCGTTCCATAAAAACAAACTCACACACATGAATAGATAAATAGTTAAACTGTTGTTTTTTTTATACAGACGATAAAGAAATTGACAACCAATTATCCATTGTGACTATTTGTTAATACAAATAAAATAAATAATATAATTTTTATTTAGTATATGAAATTACAGTTATATGTAAGATATATGCACTAGGCATGTACTAGCTGGGTAATTAAAAATTAAAAGCGAAATAAAACTAAATCCTAACTAGTTATTATAAATGCGAAAGTGAGTTTGTTTATTTGTTACGCCTTCACGCCTCAACTACTTAACGGATCATCATGAAATTTGCCATGCCTATAGCCTATGGTATGGAGAAGGACATAGGCTACTTTACATCCCGGGAACGCGGGTGAAGTTATAAATAAAAAACCTCCCCTACTCTTCCATGTTATTAATTAGCTTACGCCTCTATTATAGTAATTACTGTATCTAAAGGCGTTAAGAAATACTTAACAGACAAACTCACATTCACATTTAATATATTAGGATTATTTGGCTTCCTATATTAATAAAAGAAACAAAAAACCATACTGCGTTAACAAAAATTAAATGAAAAGAGAAAACAATCTCTTTAATCTAAAGAATTTTGAATATAACTTGAATTTTATAAGTTAAGTATTGTAGTCGGCGACAAACCAAACCAATAACCTAAGTTTGTTTTTTTTTGTAATATCTGGGGGCACGGAAGTGCCCCCCGCCAAGACAGCTAAGCGAAGGGAAAGGGCACTACCTACCTTTTTTCGAAGCGCTTCGTCGTTTTTTTGAACCTTCATAACTTGGGTTCGGATTACACCAGATAAACAAAATTCTCAGGATATGATATCAATAGTGAACTTATTCAACATATTAAGTTTCAATAACATAGCTCTTATACTTTAGATTCTATTGATATCTAATAAACTCCGATTTCGTCACTGACTCACTGATGATCATCAAAACTCATAGGGTACTTCCTGAATTCCTAGAAAGCTGAAATTTGGTATGTAAGCTTGTATTAGTACACAAACAACAAAAAAATTATAAAACTTGGAAATTTCAAACAAAAAAAATCATAAACAACTCACAAAAAGAAGTGAAATCCCACCAAAAACATTTTTATGTAAAATGTTGCCAAGACATATGGATCGCACTGTCAAAAAGTTATCAGCACATATTTTGACTAAGGTGTAGAGTTTGTGAAGTTAGGGCTTGTAGAGTAAGTGCATGTAGAGTTATAAGCTTGGCTCTACATGAGATCTGATAACTTTTTGACAGTGCGAGCCATATGTCTTGGCAACATTTTAAATAAAAATGTTTTTGGTGGGATTTGTTTATCCCCAAATGCAACACCTTATAAAATTCAAGTAATATTCGAAATTCTGTAGATTAAAGAGCTTCTTTTTCTATTTTCATTTAATTTTTCATTACGCAGTTGGGTTTTTAGTTTCTTATAATAAATTTAATTCATTTCGGACATTAGGTACCTACTGTCCATGTATTAAACTTGCCTTATTTGCAGTTTACATCAAAACAGTAGCATACAAGTATTATAATATATACATATATAGAATGGGCTATTTACGAACTTTAATTTGATACTCATATTGTTATAAAAACGAAATTTTGGTTTCCCCCCTCTTTTTTTATTCGTAGACACCATATTAAAATAATAATACCCTATGTCACTCCCACAGTTAAGACGAATCTAACGACACCTCATATGTTTAAATCCATCAAGCCTTGTAGGCTGCAGAGCGGCACAAAGAAAAAGTAGTATAATATGTAGTATCAGTTAAGGCGCCGTGGGTTCATAGATTAGCAAAAATGCGTATCTTTGATTCGGTTTTTCGTAAAGAAAATGCAATAGTTTTAGTTCGAAAAAAATATATGTAAAAGTTGACAATATTTCCTAAACTCCAGCGAGCTTCAAAACACGATTGCAATAATTTTACCAGATAGAAAAAAATCGTAAAGTTACCCCTTTTTATTACATTTATTGCATTTTATGGCTATTAATAATCAGAATTTTAATTAGAAAATTATACAAAAATAATAGTCATCATATGATCTATCGCAGTACGTTTTGTTTTTTCTATTTTATTTCTTTACTTTTGCACAAATCCAAAATACCTACAAAATGCGTCATCTCGCGGTCAGCGGTGGCCCATTCAGTCGCGCTCGAGCGCTTGTGGAGGTCGGACCGATGCCAAATTTTTCGTCGAGTGGTTAAACCTGTTTTCATAACACTTCGATACACCATTTTTGAACATTAACTGTGCGTATTGATAGCAATCATTAGTGATCAATCATAGATGTTTGATTGTTAATTGCAGTGTATCCCAAATGGTGGTTCGCGGAACCCTAAGGTTCCGTGGAAGAGTCAAAGGGGTTCCGCGTTTCGTCCGCGAGTTAAAACGTTTGTAGAAAAAAGTCGCAATTAAAAAATTTATGTTTTATAATACTTATAAATAATTATAAGAAATAATGTTACCTACTTATAATTATTTATAAGTAGGTAACATTATTTTTTATTTATAATTTGATCTTTCTTTTCAAGTGAAACATGAAAATATTCAAATGACAAGGTACGCACAGCTACAGATCAAGCTATAAATTTCCAATATAAGCTGACCTCTCATTGTACGGAAATCCTATACAATGCGAGATCAGCTTATACTGGAAATTATAGCTTGATATGTAGCCGTGTGTACAATCAATTTTGTTATTTATCACATTGGGGATCCGTCGAAAAAATTATAATCAATTAGGGTTCCGTGGCCAAAATAATGGGAACCGCTTTATTGTATACCTATATAGTTAAATTGTGTGTGATTCAATAAGATAAATAAGAAGAAAAGAAGATCTGAAATGGTAAAACGAAACTTTATGAAAAGGATTTCAAAGATGTAAGTATAAAACAACTTTTTAATTAAATTATGTAGTAAAAACTGTTGTGTGAAAAAAATAAAATAATATTGTGATTTATCAAAGATTAGAGTAGGTGCTTTTAAAATAATGAAATAACTTTTAGGTTACGTACTACCAGTGCGCAATAAATTGAGACCTGTGGGGCGATTACGTAACTAAATTTCAATCATTTTCGAATTGAAATCGGGTCAATATAGCGGTTTTCTGATAACTTTTTAACTTTCCGATAACTGCAAATACAAACAATGGTTCATTAGAAATGGAACCATTTCCGATTTTGTAATATTTCTACCGATTCAGAGGTTATTTCAATCTGAATTTCATTGAAATAAAGTTACGTAATCCACGTACTGAGCACAGTGAAGTCACAGTCGCGCCATAGCGCACGCGTTGTAGACTTGTTTTACACAAGCCTATCCAGTATAAGCTGATCTCGCACTGTATAGGATGTCGGTACAATAAGAGGTCAGCTTATATTGGATCTGCAGCCTTGCGTAGAAGACGGGCGCCATCGGGGAACAGGGGAAGCGGGCAGGTGAACGCGGGTTTCATCGCGAACGGGTAGTAGGTTCCTACGTTTTATTATAAATGTTCCCAGAAAATTAGTAACTAACATCCCTTCCCATCCCTTCTTTGAATTTTTTTTTTCTTTTTTTTTATATTCCGTAATTGGAAAAATACCGAAAATTCGTTCTAAGTATTACTTCCGTGTAGTTTTATGATTTCCTTTATTGTAAAAATACCACTAGGAATAATATTTTTGTGACTTAGTTATTACTTAGTTAGAACGAATTTTCGGTTATTTCTGAATTCCGGAATTAGACAATAATAGCAGAAAAATTAATATAGGCACAAAGAAGTGTTATGTACTTTAGAGCATGTAATATCGGAAGGTTTTCAATTCCGATATTGATTTCCGATCTCAATATCGGAATTCCGATATTAATATCGAAATTAGACATTTTCATTGCAAATATTCCTTATAAACTATATATATCTATCCATTAGGGCGTGTAATATCGGAAGGTTTTCAATTCCGATATTGGATTTTAATATCGGAATTAGACTTTTTATTGTAAATTGCATATATGCCTTATAAAATGTATTATAAAGTGTTTTTTGTTTGGTTAAACTGGCTAATCTGTGGAACTACCGGTCGGATTCGTTTTTTTTCACTTAAAGGAAGTTACGTTATCCGCGAGTATTATAGGATACTTTTGATCCCGGGAACGCGGTTGAAACCTCGGGGGACAACTAGTCCGTTATAAAGTATGGATTGAAAACATTATCTGCTCTGTCTAGCACGCTTGTCAGAGTGGTCGTGGTATCAATAGATACTGTACATGGTGAGTCTTCAACGCCAATGTTTTCCTTGACTAGGGTTACAGCTTTCGCGATGCTTTTCCATTTTTTGCGGTTCGTAGCATTGCGAGTACACCCTTGGACAACAAGTCGAGTGTTTCTGCAGATGTAACCAAAGAACTTGAGAATTCGAAGCTGCACAGTCGACGAAAGCCTATCTGTTATTAAAAGCTCCTTCAGGATCGATTTATTGGTGTGAAAGGCCGTCAACAGAATTTTCAGGAAACGTCTTCAGCACCACATCTCCAGTGTATCGATTTTCCGGCAATTTTGTAGGCTTAAGGACCAAGTTTCAGCTCCATAGAGAAAGATCGGAAAGACCACACATCTCAAAAGTCGAATCTATGTTTTTCTAGTTATCCTTCTGTCTTTCCAAATCTTCCTACTGCTGATCTTGTGATTGCACATCGACTTCTGATCTCATCTTCAGTCTCCTGTATTGGAAATGGTAGATCAAATTCTTTAATGTGGTACAACAAATGGTAAGTTTTTTAAATTAAATTTATTATGTGCAAATACACTAAGTAAATACTAAATCACAGATTTTGTATTATTATCCTATTATATTACTAATTAAACTACCTCAGAATCAACATTATTAAAACTTAAAATGTGCAAGTAAAATAAACAATTTACCAGAAACTAGTTATCTGTCACGGTTTCACTGGCGTTTCCAGGATAAAAATTAGAATATAATACCCGAATCTTAGCTAGCTTCCTATTAGGGGAGATTTTTTCGAATCGTAGTTCCACAGATTAGCCCGTTTAACCAAACAAAAAATCACTTCCACTTTATTATATTACTAAAGATATACAAGTCGTTGTTTTGGTCGAGCGACTCAGGGTCGATAATACAAATGACACTGGTGCTAAAAAAATATTAAAAAATACTTTTTTTTTAATAATAAAAATAAAAAAATAAAATTTTTGAAAATCATGTAATAAGCTAAAGTGTAGACATAATACTCAACGGGAGTACGAGGGAGTAAAGGGGTGGGGCGATGGCGGCTTGCGCCTAGCTCTAGTCTGTGCACGTGCCTAGTAACCATACTTTGCGGTAATTTTATTTCAAATTGAATAAGGTATTTCTCAACATATTTACAGTATTTAATGGAACTAAGTCCATTTTTGGAAATATATATTTTGTACTACCGCTCCTGGGTCGCTTGTCGCCGACCAAAACAACAACCTGTATATATATGTGCAGTTTATAAGGAATATATGCAATTTATAATGAAAATGTCTTATTCCGAAAATATTAGGTCGTTACATATGAAATTAGCGTTTTGTACGGGAGGAATATAAAGTCATTTTTTTTGTAAAATATTTTTAATTAATCAAAGTATGCACCGTTGTTATCTATGCACTTTTGCCATCTCATAGGTAGTTCATTGATCCCTTTACTAAAAAAAACCATGGGGGCGAGAATCAATAAACTCTTTGAAGGTGGTTTGGACTGCCGCATCGGAGTTGAATTTTTTTCCTTGTAAGAAGTTGTCCAAATTCCGGAAAAAATGGTAATCTGTTGGAGAAAGGTCCGGGGAGTACGGTGGATGTCGCAGACATTCCAATTGTAGGTCATCTAACTTAGTGGTCATCTAAGTTTGTTATGCAGTGTGTGGTCTTGCGTTGTCGTGAAGCAGCAGTGGCCTAGAGCGATTGACCAATCTCGGTTGTTTAGCAGCTAGTTCTTCCTTCATGGTTTGCAGTTGCTGACAATAGATATGTGCCGTAATCGTTTGGCCAGATTTTAGAAAGCTGTAGTGAACGACACCGGTGCTAGTCCACCAAACACTCACAAGTAACTTTTTCTGAGTCAATTTTCGTTTATGGAAGGATTTGGCTGGGTCTCTAGGATTCAGCCTTTGCGACGAGCGCTTCCGATTATCGTACAGTAATTCACTTTTCATCACAAGTAATGATTCGATTTAAAATCCCTTCATTATTGTGTTGGTTGAGCAAAGTAACACAGCAGTCGACGCGTGTTTGCAAGTTCGATTCACTCAATTCATGAGGTACTCATCGTTCAAGTTTTTTTACTTTCCCGGTTTACTTCATGTGGATTAATACAGTTTTATCACTGAAGTGCTTTATGATGGATCCGCTTCCACAAAAGCCTTTAATTCTACATTTTCCACTTTGGTCTCCGGCCGTCCACAGGGTTGGTTCTGAAGGTCGAAATTTCCAGAACGAAAACGTTGAAACCAAAACGTTTCGCACGTACCGTGCTTTCTTTTGCGACACCAGCGCCGTACATATAATTAATCCTTCGAGCTGTTTCTGCAGCACTGGTGCCACGGTAAAATTCGTACCTACTCGTAAATCTACCGATATTTCATGTTTTCCATTGTGCGGTTATAAGCGACGCCAAAGGAAAAAATAATGAGGAAAAAACAAATGAATGACTGTTTTCAAGACTCAAATGTACCAGCTAAATGAATTTATAAATTTGAATTTGGAATTCTTAACCAAAGAGGAGATATTTCAGATCAAATTGGTCAGTACGACAAAACACTTATTTCATATGTAAGGACCTAATAATATCGGAATTCTGATATTGAGATTCAATATCGGAATTGAAAAACTTCCGATATTACATGCCCTAGCCAACACTAACGTCACTAACTAATTTATTGTGAATAAATGATTCGATCTGAAACGCTTTAAAAAAAAATTTATAGAACTTATTCTGCAAATGATTTTAAAAACTTCTACGTCTCTTTAGCTATTCAGAAACGTATAACATCACATGTATGTTTATAAAATCTTAAAATAATGTTATTTGAATAGGCCCAAGTGGTAGTACCAAAATAACGGAACTTCGAACTTTAAAATTCAATATCTCCATCCGTCTCCAAGTTTCGGATACCATATTATAGAATCACATTCATCAGAATATTCAGTACTACTTTTCCTGTAACCTTGTATATTATTTTTCATATTTTTTTTCAGAACAATAGTCGCAATTGTCTAACTTCGACACAGAGGTCGATCGAAGAATCCAACTCGGCTGGGCAGCGTTCGGAAAGCTACGGCATATCTTCACGTCCAGAATACCTCAGAGTCTGAAGACCAAGGTTTTCAATCAGTGTGTGTTATCAGTGATGACATACGGGTCAGAGACGTGGTCTTTTACTGCAGGCCCGGAAATAAGCTAAAGAGTCACTCAGCGATCAGTGTTCCGAACTATGCTCGGAATTTCTCTATGTGACAGGGTCCGCAATAAGGACATTCGTAGGAGAATGAAAACGACGGATATAGCTCGTAGAATTAGTAAGCTGAAGTGGCAATGGGTGGGCCACATCGCTCGAAGAGCCGATAACTGCTGGGAAAGAATGGTTCTCGAGTGGCGACCACGTACTGGAAAGCGCCGAGCGGGACGCCCCTTCACCAGGTGGACCGATGACCTGGTCAGAGTCGCTGAGCACCGCTGGATGGAAGCGGCCCAAAGCCATTCCAAGGGGAGGCCTATGTTCAGCAGTGGACATCCATAGGCTGATATGATGATGATGATGAGTCGCAAATGAGTACATTGTTGATACTGAGCCTCAATTTACGAGAGACCAATACTAACCAGCTCAGCGACGAACAGTTGCGTTAATAGTTCGGAGTTACACAACCGAACAGCTCATCAACGTTTATGCACCTAATGCACTTTTTACACGCGTACATTTTGTACGCCTAATTTAAGTTAGTACGCGGTTCGCCTCCATCAAACCAACACCAAACCATTAAGATCGCGTATTCCATAACCATTTTATACAACCATTTAAAAACCAGTAGTTTATCATAGTCAATTATTAGTGTTTAGCCATACTATTTCATTATACCATTTACCATTTAGTTTACGTGTTTACCATTGTGTTAGTTTCTAATAAACCATTTAAAACCAGACAATTTATATGACTTACAAACCATTACCCTAACCAAGAAGGAGTCTAAGCGCCGAGACAAACTTCTACATGGTCCTTCGAGCAAGGGCTTCGGTTCGCGAGTGACTAAACCATAACAGTTATCGTAAAATCGAAGAACTTAAAAACCAGTGAATATAGTGAATTGTCCGTCAGGATTGCAGTGAGTGATTATACTGAGGAGTATCGTGAGGAGATAACCAGGTCAGATCAAACCATTATTTTTAAATTCTTATAAGAACCTCATCATTACCACCATGGAAAGCAGAATGGAAAGTTATTTCCTTAACCAAACTGAGATTTACGAGGCTCTGACTAAACTTCTATCTAATTTTAAGAAGGAAGGCAGTGATAGGAAAACCATCGACAGCTGTAAACGCAGGTTAGACATATTGGAAACGTATTGGAAAGATTACCTACGTAACCACGAAAAAATATGTGAGCTCGGAAAATTTGACCACGCCTATTTTAAGAAACATTGCTTCGAAACGGGTCAAGAGATTTATATAAGTACGAAGGAATTACTTGAGAATACCATTGAGAAGCTATCCACCAAGTCACAACCAGAAATACCAATACAGCAGAGAAGCAGCGGCAGACCAAGTGTACCAGATGTAGAACCAGGGATCTCTCGTGACGAAGAAGCTCAGAACCAGAGTAATACTCCGTCATCGGGAGGCTACAGTGAGATGGATAAGAAGATTAAAAAGCAAACCATAAATTTTAAAGCCTTCATGCGAACTGTTAATACCATAGATATAAATCAAATGCAAAATAAATGGGAGTTTGAGGATGCCCTAAAATCACTACAAGGACGTTGGACGATTATTGATAACCTACATTGGGAGATAGAAGGTGACGATAACGGAGAAAACCTGTGGTACCAATCAGAATTCAACAGATACGAAAAAATATTCATTGACTTGAAGAGAACCATAAATACCAAGATGTGGTCAGTGTCGCATCGTGAAAAATCAACTCCAAAAATGGATATTCCAGTTTTTAGTGGGAACTATCACCATTGGACTTCTTTTAAGGACTTATTCAGCGAAACCATTCATAAGAATCCCTCACTATCAAATGCGCAGAAAATGCAGTTTTTAAAAAGTAAAGTGACGGGAGAAGCGGATCGTCTTATTCACCATCTTCAGATTAGTTCAGACAACTATGAAGTATGTTGGGAAATACTAAACCATCGATTTGGAAACAAGAGACTTATTTTTACTTCTCATGTCAACATCTTACTCGGTCTTCCCAGCATGCAACAGCAGTCCTTGAGCATGATCAAAAAGCTGCATGACGTTACCAAAGAAAGTTTGCATGCGATTGCAAATCTCGGAGCAGATATAACCACGTGGGATCCATTATTAGTACATTTATTGGCCCAAAAGTTAGACCAAGATTCGTTTGCTGAATATATAGAGTCCGTGAAAAAGCCCAGAGAACTACCAGCTCTTCAAGAATTCCTAGACTTTTTAGAAAGTAAATTTACCTCTTTAGAAGCATCTTGTCGTAAACAAGAACCTATCAACCAGAAAACTACTAATAAACCACCATCATCGTATCATAGTAATTCTTCATCAAACCAGAGAAGATATTTGAACCATTCAAATAATTATAACCATCCATATAATAAGCCTGACAATAACATGAAATCATTACACTTATCCAGGTCAGTTACCTGTGTGTTGTGCAATTCTGACCACAGCTTATGGCAATGCAGCAATTTTTTACAAATGACGAACGATGAAAAATTGAATATGATAACCCAATTACACTATTGCGCAAATTGCTTAATTAACCATTTTAATAAGCCGTGTTATTCGAGTAAACGATGTCGCAAGTGCCTCGAAAGTCATAACACTTTATTGCACGACGCATTTAAAACTAAACCAAACGATTCAGCTAAACCGAACCATAGGTCCACGTCTCAGTTAGTAACCAAAGAACACGTGCCGACCTCTTCTCATATATTCGCGGAGAGTATGTCACAGATTTTATTGGCCACAGCCATGGTCAAAGTGACAGGAGTTGATGGGATTCATTACACCATGAGAGCATTAATCGACCAGGGCTCTCAAATTTCATTAATTAATGAAAATGCCGCACAGAAATTAGGTATAAAAAGATACCAGTGCAGAGGAAAAATATTCGGAGTTGGAGAAAGGGAAAATCACTGTAAAGGGATGATGAATATTGAGCTGCAATCGATGTATAATGAGTGTTCACTAGGTGTTAATGTACTCATTATGAACCATTTAATTAAAAGTTTACCAAATACCACATTTACCAAACCAATATGGTCTTACATTCAAAATTTAAAATTAGCTGATCCAGATTTTAATGTAAGCCGACCAGTAGACTTGCTTTTAGGAGCAGACGTATATAGTAAGATAGTTTTAGGAGGTATTTTGAGAGGAAATAAAGATGATCAACCAATAGCCCAGCAAACGCAGTTAGGATGGCTGCTCTGTGGCTCGATAAATAATACCTACCGATGTAATGTAGTTTTGCATAATACGGATGATCTGAGAAGATTTTGGGAGTGTGAAGACATTAATCAACAAGATGACATGTCTTCTGAAGATAATGAATGCTTACAATTCTTTTTATCAACCATTAAACGCCTTGATGATGGAAAGTATGAAGTACGACTTCCATTTAAACCAGAGATGAAAGAAAAACTAGGCGCAACCAAACCATTAGCTTTAGCTCAATTTCGAAACTTAGAAAGAAAATTGGAGAAAAATTTTGAGTTGAAAAACGAATACCAGAAATTCATGAATGAATATTTAAATTTAAATCACATGATACCATCCAACATTAATATGACACCGGCGTGTTATTTACCTCACCATGCGGTAACACGAGCTGAAGCGACGACCACTAAATTACGTGTTGTTTTTAACGCATCTGCGAAATCAACATCGGGAATTAGCCTAAATGATGCTATGTATACAGGTCCTAATTTACAACAGGATCTACAGGAACTCATTTTGAAATGGAGGCAATACCAATTTGCTTATACTGCTGACATTGAGAAAATGTACAGACAGATAATGATACATCAAGATGACCAAAAATACCAAAAAATACTCTGGAGAGCGGGAAGAAATGAACCAATTCAGGCATACCAGCTAACTACTGTCACATATGGCACAAAACCAGCACCGTTTCTAGCCATGATGTGCTTGAAACAGTTAGCTAAGGATGAAAGGGAAAATTTCCCTGACGCTGCAAAGGCATTGAACGAAAGTTTTTATATGGATGATTTTTGCGGAGGTAGTCATAATATTATAAAAGCGAAACAGTTAAAGGAAGATTTAATAAAATTATTGCAAAAAGGAGGATTTAACCTAAGAAAATGGGCTGCAAATAAACCAGAGCTTTTAGAAAACCTAGATAAGGATCAATGTAACCAACAAACATACGAATTTAAACAATCTGATTCAACCAAAACATTGGGGCTTGGCTGGAACCCTCAAAAAGATTTATTTATATTCGAGTCAAAAATTGATACAAAATCACCATCAGTACCTACCAAAAGATCTCTACTGTCTGACATATCAAAATTATTTGATCCGTTAGGATGGCTTACACCATTGAGTACCACCATGAAAATACTTTTTCAGAATGTTTGGTTGTCCAACTTAGACTGGGATGATGAACTGCCTGAAAGTATAAAGAACAAATGGACAAGTTTGAGACATGATTTGCAACATATAAATACAATTAAAGTACCAAGATGGCTCGGAACGAGTAACCAGAATAACGATGTAGAATTACATGGCTTTTGCGATGCTTCGAACAAAGCTTATGCCGCTGTAATTTACTGTAAACTTCGAACGGACACTCAGACAACAATAACCATAGTAGCTGCTAAAGCTCGACTAGTGCCCTTAAGCAAGGACATATCAATTCCTAAATTAGAATTAATGGGTGCCCAGCTCTTATCACAATTAATGCACAAAGTAAAAAATTGCCTACCAGACCATGTCAATGACATTAATTGTTGGATCGACTCGACAGCAGTCTTAGGGTGGATACAAGGAGACCCAGGACGCTGGAAACCATTTGTAGCGAATAGAGTCAAATCTATAACCAAGGTCATATCATCCAACTGCTGGCGATATGTGAAATCCAATGACAATCCGGCTGATTGCGCCAGTCGGGGATTGTCAACCAATGAACTGAAAAACCATGAGTTATGGTGGCAGGGTCCGTCATGGCTCTCAGCATACTCAAAACCAGAAGAAAATAACATTATTTACGAAACCAATTTAGAAACCAAAACAACCATCTCAAAACAATCCAATGCAATTACTATAGACGACCAGAAGGATTCGACAAATACCATGAACATTGTCAATTTATTGTTGAATAAATTCAGTTCCATCAATAAAATAACACGTATATTGGCATGGATACTACGAGCACTTACCTACAAGAAGCAAGTTCGTCAACCCTATCTCACGTTACACGAGCTACGGCGCGCAAAACTGCTGATTATCAAAACCGTTCAACAAACGGAATTCCACAACGACCTACTTTATTTACAAAAACATAATAAATTACACTCGAAAAGCAATATTTTAAATTTAAATCCGATTATCGACCAGGATGGAATTTTACGCGTGGGTGGTAGGCTGAGAAATGCTCACATCAGTCTACAAATGAAACATCCCATCATCTTACCACATAACCATCGACTAACCACTTTATTAATCCAAGAGGCCCATGAATTAACCTTTCATGGTGGAGCAAGCCTTACTTTATCCAATCTTCGTCAAAGATATTGGATCATTAGCGGATACACCGCTACTAAGAAGTTTACCAGAAATTGCGTAATTTGCAAGAAACATGATCCTTTGAAGCAGTACCAGCTCATGGGTGACTTACCAGCATCTCGAGTAAACCCGGAAAGTGCCTTTTATCATTGTGGAGTAGATTATACAGGCTTCGTAGACGTAAAGGCAAATAAAGGTCGCGGGATAAAAACCACAAAAGGATATATAGCACTTTTTGTATGCATGGTAACCAAAGCTGTTCATTTAGAACTAGTGTCCGATCTTACTAGTTCCAGTTTTTTGGCAGCTCTAACCAGAATGGCAGCTCGACGCATAGCTCCACGACACATGTATAGTGACAATGGAACTAATTTTGTGGGAGCAAATAGAATGTTGCAAGAAGAATATGAACATTTTCAACAAGTATTCAGTACCAGTTTTTTATCAGAAATAACGGAAATGGGAATTGAATGGCATTTCAATGCTCCTTCGTGGCCGCAAGCAGGAGGATTATGGGAAAGAGCAGTTAGAAGCCTAAAACACCATTTGAAAAGAGTAATAGGTCAGCAAAAACTTACTTATGAAGAATATTCTACTCTTTTAACCAAATTAGAAGCATGCCTCAATTCACGACCTCTCTGTGCGCTGTCAGAAGACCCTGAAAATCTTGATTTTCTTACACCCGCCCATTTCCTAACAGGCAAACCAGGGTTAACCATAATAGAAACTGAACATGATGCTAGAACCAGATGGCATCTCACAACCAAACTATTTCAAGATCTATGGACAAGGTGGAAAACTGAATACTTGGCGCAACTGTCAGCGAGAAACAAGTGGATGAGTTCCCAGAAGAATATCAAAGTCGGTGACCTAGTAGTCATACACGAAGACAATTTACCAGCAGGAAAATGGGCTATGGGTCGCGTAATAGATACGCACCCTGGCGATGATGGCTTAATTCGAGTCGTCACACTGAAAACCAAAAACGGGCAAATGAAACGACCAATTGTAAAACTATCATTATTGCCAATAAACCAAGGTGATCAAGAACCAATACCAGAAGTTGATAAAGAATAAAAGCGCACGTCGCCGCCGTTGTTCGAGACCTGCTGCTCGTCGCGCGCCGTAGCGAGGATCACCGCCCGCGCCGACAAGGGTCGTTGGGCCGCCGTTATCCGCGCGGTCCGCGCCCTCCTCCTCCACCAGGGACGCTCTCGTTAACAGTGTACCATCGCGAAAGCAGAGTATGGCTGACCCGTGTCAGTCAAGTGAAAGTGAAATGTGTGAGAGAACCAATATTAATGTGCGTACGACAAATTTGGCCAACCGATGGCCCAGTGTTAGACGTAACGCGAACAATCATAGATATAATAATAAGGCTAAGTTGCCTACCACCAGAGACAATCCTATTTTTACCATAGACTACAGTTTAATTTAATGTTTTTTATAAAATTGTTTTGTATTTTTACCAAATTACCATTGTGCTTTTTTATAAATTTGCTTTTATTATGTGTTACTTTATTTACACAACCATTGTGCTTTGATATTTTTACTTCTTAAGTTTTATTATTGTTCTTCTTATGTTTTTCTTCTTTTATCTCACGCTGGGGAGTATGTTCGGAGTTACACAACCGAACAGCTCATCAACGTTTATGCACCTAATGCACTTTTTACACGCGTACATTTTGTACGCCTAATTTAAGTTAGTACGCGGTTCGCCTCCATCAAACCAACACCAAACCATTAAGATCGCGTATTCCATAACCATTTTATACAACCATTTAAAAACCAGTAGTTTATCATAGTCAATTATTAGTGTTTAGCCATACTATTTCATTATACCATTTACCATTTAGTTTACGTGTTTACCATTGTGTTAGTTTCTAATAAACCATTTAAAACCAGACAATTTATATGACTTACAAACCATTACCCTAACCAAGAAGGAGTCTAAGCGCCGAGACAAACTTCTACATATTGTATTCTATACAACAGTTACAAAATATAGCCACCATGGCTCCTTATTTATATATGTTTGCTTTTCTTTTTAATCTTGTTTCAGTATTAGGCCGGATGGATATGTCACCGTATGTTTGTGAAACCGTTAGTTTATAATATACGAGTACCTAGCGCGATTATAAACTCCCCGATAATTTGTACAGTGTATCATACTGCTTACCGTATTAATTTCCGATAGTTTATAATCTATCCATGACAAACCGTCATATTGTAAACTGGCATCATACATGAATGTGTCGGAACAAACCTTGCGCGCTGATTGGTTAAACGACATGTGTCCCGCGCCACCATCTTTGGCGACACGTAACGTAATTGAATGTATTTATTGTTTCTTAAAAAAAAATTATTGACTTATTTAATTTTGATCTCAAACATTTAAATGTACATTTCTTTTATTTAACTCCTATGTTTGTTTTCTAACTCTATGAATACAGACCGAACTAACGTAGTAATACGTAGTAGAACTACGTAGTTCAACCGAACCGAACCGTCTTGAACCGTCACTGGACGGTTCACAATATGACGGTTTGACAACGTTACATTATAAACGATTGAAAATGAATAAGTTATATTGTAAGCAGTATGGTACAGTTCACAATACATCAGAGAGTTTATAATCTCGCTAGGTAGATTATAAAGTAACGGTTTTCACAAAAATACGGTGACAGATTCTATACAAGACGTACACGAGTTTGGAGTTTTGCCTTTTTTTGCCATTGAATTGACGACATTACCTTAGGTTAATTTTTTAATTTTTAAAAAATATTGCGAAATTGCCGTTTTGTATGAAAAAAATTTAAAGAATTTTTTTCATGTATTTTTTATTTGTATTAATCGAAGTAATCACCCATGCAATCAATGCATCTTTGCTAACGCAGTGGCAGTTTATTGATGCCCTTCTTAAAGAAATCAGCTGGACGGGAGGCAACAAATTCTTCAAAGGCATTTTGTACTGCCTCTCGGGTATTGAATTTTTTTCCCGCCAAGAAGTTATCCAAATTTTGGAAAAAGTAGTAGTCTGTAGGCGCAAGGTCTGGTGAGTAGGGCGGATGACGAAAAACTTCCAAACCCAGTTCTTGCAACTTGGAGACCGTCTGCTGTGCAGTATGAGGTCGCGCGTTATCGTGCAGGAGCAGCGGAGACGAGCGATTGACCAATGCTGGTTGGAGATGTGCCAGCTTCTCCATAATTGTGTTCAGTTCTTCACAGTACACATGTGCAGTAATGCTCACCCCGTTTGGTAAGAAGCTGTGATGAATCACACCGGCGCTAGACCACCAAACAGTGACCATTACTTTTCTAGGGGTAAGTTTTCGTTTAGGGCATTGTTTAGGTGCTGAACCAGGATCCAATCAACTTGCTGAGCGCTAGCGGTTATCAAACAGAATCCATTTTTCATCGCAGGTAACAATGCGGTTCAAAATTCCTTCATTTGTGTGTCTGTTGAGCAGTGCAAGGCACGTTTCGACGCGTACTTCGCGCTGGCGATCATTGAGTTTGTGGGGCACCCATTTGTCAAGCTTTTTTACCTTGCCAATTTGACGCAAATGGACCAATATTGTTTTGACGCTAACGTCGAAAGCTGCTGCTAGTTCAGCCGTCGATTGTGTATCATCAGCTTCCACAATCAATTACACTTTAATTCGTCATTGTCGACCAAAGTCTTCGGACGACCGCGAGGTTCATTTTTCAGGTCGAAATTCCCAGAACGGAAGCGAGCAAACCAATAACAGGTGGTGCGTTGGTTTCTAGTGTTAGCACCGTAAACGTCGTTGATGTTGCGTGCCGCTTGTGCCGCGTTGCTGCCACGACGGTACTCATATTCCATAATTACTCGAATTTTTAACGTATCCATGACGACGAAAAAGATTGAAATGCGATGAAAATGTAACACTAATCAATAAACAAATGACTACTTTTGGAAAAAGAATTCCATGTTTTTAAAATAAAATTAATTTGAAATTAGAATTCTTAGCCAAACAAAAATTATTTTGATTTGAAATGGCCAGTACTGCAGAACGGCAATTTCATTGGTAAAGACCTATTATTAATTGGATATTTTTTATAGTTAAAAATGTACTTGATCCCCAGACACTTCTGATGGGTGTAGTTGAGTTTCTGAAGTAAAGATATACATTTTTTATTTTATAATTTCTTGATGATTATAACAAGTTTATTAAAAAAAGTTGTTTTATTTTAAAACTCAATTCCGTAAATAAATCTGAAATTGGTTCCGGAATTGAACGCATAGACCAATATTGAATTTCACAACCGGGGGTAAAAAAACATTGCAATATTGTTGCGATACGTATCAAATAGTTCACATTATCCGGAAACCCGAACAAATTTTTCATATACTAAAAGCGGAAGAGATTTTTTGTTTGTTTGTTTAAACCGGCTAATCACTAGAACTACCAGTCGGATTCGAAAAACTCTCACTAATAGGAAGCTACATTATTCCCATGTATTATATGCAGGCCCTGCTTTACCTATAGTGCAGGGTGTGCAGCGCACGCGGACGCAGGGTCTCAGGGGGCGCCGAGCGCCACTCGTGACATCGTGACTAATAGAGAAAAGATTTGTGTCTTTGTTTATAATGAATAAACTCAAAAACTAATGGACCGATTTTAAATCCTTCACTAGTGGTATATTATCATTTATCACTGAGTGACATAGGATATATATATTTTTTATAACTGATAGTAAGAATATAACTGTTAGTATTCCATTTTGTTCGCGCGCCCACTTGAGGGCGCCAGGGTATTGCTTGCACCCGGGCGCTGTATAGGCTAGAGCCGGCCCTGATTATAGGCTACTTTTTATCCCGGGAGGAGCAATTTTTCAGATGTTTCAATTCCGTAATATTGTATTCCGTTAATATCGTAATTCCGATATTCATTAATAATTTATATCATATATTTAGGATTTCCGGACTTATATTAAATATTAAGCACGGAACCATGGCTCCAACCCCTCAAAATATATCTCGATAGACAATAGTTTTGCTAGTTTTTTTCTCTTCTTATTTCAAATCATCTAGAAACGAAAAACCATTCACAAGGTGCTAATTCCGAAACTAGGTATCTAGTATCGGAACTCAGTTCCGGAATTGAAAACTTTCCGATATTGCATGCCCTATTTCGAACAACATAAATATCATTTTATGACTTTGTCAAAGAAACAAATATTACGTACCTATTTTACAATTATTTATGTAAGTAGATTTTATAATAGATTTTAAGTGATACTATTTTATACTAAGTACCTACTAATTTCATTAAAACCTAGACACAAGACATAAAATCTATGGCCGTGTCTGATTCGACATTTCTTGTAATACGTATGATAGTACTATTATTTATTCTGTGGTATGGTCTCATATAACATCAATGCGACTGAAATTCACATAATCATTTCTTATAAGACACAAGAATCGTTCTTAGAATGCGTAATAGGACTATAAGTAAGTATTTAGACAATCAAAAGCATGAATTGAAATTTCCGGAACTGTAACAACCAGAATAAGGATTCCGGCAGAATAAGGACGCCGGGCGGACTGCGCGGGTAGTACGCGGGGCGCCCCGAATTGAGCGCCGTCTTCACCGCTGCTTCACCCCCTCAAATGTGCGAAAAGTGTCTACACACAGCGCCTTAACGGGTTTCCATAGTAGGGTCATTGCGCTGGTTTGCCGTCCAGTACCACTTTTCGTCCATATGACTGAGGCACTACAAACACATGCGTAAAATTTGAATACAAACGTACCTTCCCGCGCAAGTTTGGACTTTTTGCGATCCATAATGTCTAGGCAACAGTTTTATCAACATGAAAATGTGATTTAACGAGTAGTGACTTCAAAAATATTAACGTCAGTGACCGCTTCGCATACCTGCTATACAGAAGTCAACGCGCTTAAAAAAAAAATATACCGGTAGGAAAAGTTCATGGTAAGTTTAATAACTGTTTTAGCTAGTTTACGTAATGTTTTTGGCAAGTATGTCTATTTAACACCATATTTAACACAAATTTAAGTGTTTATTATAGTTTATTTATGAAAATCTTAGTAAAATTTAGTGGACTAATACTAGCATACCAATTTAGCAAAATATTTGGTTTTCGTCCACGTGGACGGAAACCCAAATAGCTATGTGAATATTTGTAATGGTCATTTTACTTCAACGGACCTATAAAATAATGAATTATCTCCCAATAATGATCTTTATTGCAATGAGTTTAGACATTTTAGTTTCCGTCCACTCCTTTGTCAGTGTTGCGGGAATAAAAAATATTTATAGGACGTGGACGAAAACTAAAAAAAGCGTTTAATGTGGTGTTAATTTTCGTCAATGAACGAGCACTCGGGTGGACGAAAATTAAAAAAAAGATATTCTTTTGCATTATTTTTCGTCCATAGACATATTATTTGTATACTAGCTGTTCCCCTGCGGTTTCACCCGCGTTCCCAGGATAAAAAGTAGCCTTGTCATTTTAAAAACTTACTTTAAAACTAGAAAGAAAACCGCCGCGTACACGGAAGATTCCTTAATAAAGGCTCTAACTGCAATTTGGGAAAATAAGGCGTACAAATGTAGCAAAAGCTTAGGGAAGATGGCAACTGTATTGCAAGCAGAAACATACGCCATAATAACTTGTGCTCAGGAGAATATAGATAGAGGAACCAAAGGTTAATCCATCTATATTCTCAGTGACAGTCAAAGCCATGGCATCCTACAAAGTGGACTCCAGACTTATTCTGGATGCTGTCCAAACCCTAAACAGACTTGGGAGGCATAACAGGGTAAGACTTATGTGGGTCCAAAATTATTATGTGGTCCTTTTGTGTCCCTGGGTACAAAGGAATCCATGGTAACGAAGTGGCAGATGAACTGGCAAGAGGGGCTCAGCAAATGACTTTGTGGGTCCAGAACCATGTGTAGGCATATCGACGTGTCTCGTAAAGGCCACATTTAGGGAGTTTGCAGATCAAAGACAACGATCACATTGGCTGTCTAATACCGGTCTACAACACTCCAAGAAATTCCTAGGCTCTAATTTCAAAGCCCGGGAATGCATTTGGAATATGAGCAGGGGGCAAATCCGCTACCTGCTTGGGGCCTTTACTGGGCACTTTGGAACCAACGACATGCTCATGAAGATGGGTCTAACCGCGACACCCATGTGCAGGTTGTGTGGGGAACATACGGAACGCATGGAGCACCTTCTGTGCATGCGATGCACTGGCTGGTAAGCGAATGAGTCTACTAGGGATCGGATATCCAAAACCAGAAGACTATAGGCTGATATCTCCTAGCCTCGTTGTAAAACTCATGAAAAGAGTTTTCAACGAGACTGGGGAGGAGTAAGGTATCTAGGGGACTACAATAGATCCCAATGGGTCGAAGTGTCCGAGCTATTTCTCGGCCCCTCCATAAGATAAGATAAGATTGGGCTCCAGTGCCTACCCTCCTACTCTGTCATCAGTACCTGAAAATCATATATGGTCTAAGTTCATCTCAAGACAAGTCCAACATCCCCAAACACGGCTACAATACGTTGCTACGCTATAGAGTCCCAGTTCCTACCCTCCTACTCCATCATCAGACCCTTAAAACCATATATGGTCAAAAATCACCATACAATTCCAACGACCCCAAACACGGCCAGGATACGTTGCTCCACTATGGAGTTCCAGTGCCTATACTCCTACTCCATCATCAGACCCTGAAAACCATGCATGATTAATGTTCATCTAACGACAATTCAATGACTTCAAACACGGCTACGATACGTTGTTCCACTATTGAGTTGCTGTGCTTGTGCTGTGGTTGTCATTGTAATACGCATGATTGATTTATTTTCTTAATTTCTTTAATTATAGCTAATAAATGAAATAAAAAGAGAAAAATGACAATAAGGCTATTAAATAGTAGATATATTACGTTGTTGATTAAATAAAAGTATATTATAATTGCTTTTTAACTTGATAATTCACCTGCACTCCTTTTTCTACATAGTGGTCGAAATCTAGCTCACACTAGGACGAAAACCAATTTTTTTGGACGAAAACTAGCAAAAACGCTACTTTTGATAAAATATTTTTTTATAAAAACAGATGTGAAAATGATTTATTTTCTCTTAACATTAACCTAAAGAAGACTAATTAAGCACACACAAAAAATATAATACATTTAAGTAAGGGTACTTCAAGATATTCATTTCGGATCACAAAGCTGGCAACTCCGATAATTGGACGAAAACCAGCGCAATGACCCTACACACGGCCACAGATCAAGCTCGACACCCTATATAACCATAACTACGCTACAGTCAATATACAAATACTCTAGAAAGGGATAGTGCAGGCAGACGTGGCAGGGCGGTGGTAGCGGCATGGGGGAGAGGGGACGGGGCGGTGTTAGCGGCACTTGCGCCGGCGCCGGCACCGGGCGGTGTTGTGCTTGGCGCTTACACACACAGGCGCACTTTTTTTTGCATTGTTTGGATTATTGTTTACTTTTGCAAGTTTTCTGTATTGGTTGCGTATTAGTATTTAGTATTGATGATTATTTTTTAATGCAAATATTTAAATCTATGTGATAGGTATCTATTTTCATTTTAAGAAGGTAACTCATATTTTTATGTTTTGTTAGTCACAAATTGCATATACTATTAAATAACTAGGTTTAATTGTTAATTCCTTCCAAAGACTGATTCATTTCTAAGTCATGATTATAATGATCTAATTACACAAATATATTATAGTAGCTTTCCCCACGGTATCACCCGTGTTCCCGGGATAAAATGTAGCCTATTTCTTTCTTCATACTATAGGCTAACTGCGTGCCAAATTTCATAGCGATCGGTTGAGTAGTTAAGGCGTGAAATCGTAACAAACAAACTCACATTCGCATTTATAATATTAAAGTTAGGAAGTATGGATTGATGTTCTTGCTGACATATTTAAATTGTGTTATTATTATTGTATTATTTTTCATATTTGTTACTAATGTTGACTCTTGAGTTAACCCGTTGGTTCTCGCGAGAGACGCGCGTCCTATAACAATTGATGTCATTGCTATATTTTTAACCGCGAGCCAACCGCTTAACTTATATTAGATTAGCTATGTTATTTTTTATAGTTATCTATATTTGATTGTTAATTCAGCTTCAGCCTAGCGATCGTTCGGAGACAGCTGTCATGCTATCAATAAAATGGACCCCTCCCATTTTATTACTCTGAACCTTATCGATGTGAAAGTAAGATCGAATGCTTAGGACATTATAAATAAATGTTTAGAATTAATTTGTAATTTCAACGGATTTTATGTCATAAAATAATTAATTTTAAGCCTAACTCTAAATCTGTGAGTTTGACTCTTTTCATTCAGGCACTCAGCTATATATTTTGGTTTGGCACTACCTATGTCATCATATCAGCACAAAGATGTCCACTGCTGAACATAGGCCTCCCCCATAGACTTCCACAATAAACGGTTTTGGGCCGCTTGCATCCAGCAGCGCCCAGTGACTCTGACCGTCGTCGGACCCCCCTAAAAAGGAAGCTAAAGCAATTTTGGTAAAGGAATTATTTTTTCAAAAATAAAAGTAGCTAAGTTACTCGTTATAACATCAGCTATAAACCGGAATAGACAGACAAAAATGTTTAAAAACTCAATCCGATTTTATTAAAAAAAAAGTTGAACTCACATAAAAGCTTGTTGCAATGCAATACCCGTGGCAATACTCTTTAAAAATTGGAATGTCCAATATAAAGAATATTTAAATCAAAAGCACTAAGGAGTATTGATATCAACTTTTCAACCCCGTAGGCGATGAGTTTCAATAAAATACGAAACATATCTTCCATCAATTCTGTTAAAGAATGTTTACCTATGCAAAAATTAAAGTAGATTGAACTAAGGAATCACGTTGTCCCATACAAACTTTGCCCCCGTTTTTCACCTCCTTAGGGGTAGAATTTCAGAAAATCCTTTCTTATCGGATGCCTACGTCATACAAAGAACACACGCTTCAAGTTTCAGGTCTCTACGATCAGCGGTTTAGTCTGCGCGTTGATTCATCAGTCAGTCATTCAGAAAAAAACATTTTATATGTGATACAGTTTCTCAATAATCGTCGTTTTTGCAAACACGAACAAATAAAGATTGAAAATTATGGATATACCTAATTACTAAGCTGTCGCGGTTTGCCCCGCGTTCCCAATGTAAGAAGTAAGTAATATATAATAATACTCGGGGATAATGTAGTTTCTTATAGGTGAAATAATTTTTCACATCCGATTGGTAGTTCCAGAGATTAGCGTTGAAAAAGAAAATCAAACAAAAACAATCTTCAGCTTTATTATATTACTATAGATATTAGTCTCGCCCGCCAAGAAAACAATGTTTTTTATTTGGTCTGTGTAATTTAAAAGCTGTGATATTATCTAAAAGTATTTATTTAAAAAATATGATGTAAAGGGCACATTTAATCTACATTAAATGCATAAGCTAACGAAAATATTTAACTGGATAAGGATCAATACTATATTGGTCAAAATCGCTTAGAAAATAACCATTTAAATATGAATATTTTTTAAACATAAAAATGGTTACTATATTTCAACTTCAGGCCTCAGGAGAGATTGGTATATGACACCGCGGATTTTTTTGAAGACAATTTGAACACCTATAATTATCTAGGATATCATTTTGTTCTATCATCAATAGTTTCCGCAGCGCACGCGATATTAGGGATTTTAAAGGTATTTTTTTGCACCTTGGGTTATATTATTAGAGTTTACATAGGGAACCCTATTTTTTGAAAATAAAATATACTAAGCGTATACTATTGCTCATGAATCTGGCTATCGTATACAAAAAAAACGAATCTAACTGGTAGTTCCAGAGATTAGTGCGTTTAAACCAACAAAAATCTCTTCCACTTTATTACATTTACTAGCTGTCCCCCGCGGTTTTACCTGCGTTCTCGGGATAAAAAGTAACCTGTAAATGTAGAATACTTGGGGATAATTTATCGCTTCCTATTAGTGAAATCATTTTTCGAACCCGACTGGTTGTTCGAGAGATTAGCCCGTTTCAACAAACTTACAAAAAACTCTTCCGCTTTATTATATTATTATAATATAGTGCGTATCTCATATATCGTAATTGGTAAGTCTCGCTCGTCACGCAAACAACAAATTTCAATACTATATTGGTCAAAATCGCTTAGCAAATAACGTTTTAAATATGAATATTTTTTATTCATTTTTAAAACATAGAAATGGTTACTGTATGTCAACCATGGGAGATAGGTATATACCACCTGAAACTGTTTTGTGGATATTTTGAAGACCAACAATTCCCTAAAACATTATTTTGTTCTATCATCAATTGTTTTCGCAGCGCACGCGATATTACGATCATACGTCTTGTATACACCTTGGGTTAGATTATTGGCGATTACGTAGGAATCCCTATTAAAAAAAATATATATAGCCTATACTATTCCTCATGAATTTGGCTATCGTATACAAAAAATTTTTTTCAGATCGGACTGGTTGTTCTAGAGATTAGCGCGTTTAAACAAACAAACAAAAAACTCTTCCGCTCTATTATATTATTACTAGCTGTTACCCGCGGTTTCACCCGAGTTTCCGGGATAAAAGTTACTCTTTAATACTCGGGGATAATGTGGCTTCCTTTTAGTAAAAGAATTTTTCAAATCCTACTGGTAGTTCCAGAGATTAGCCCATTTTAATAAACAAAAATAACTCTTCCGCTTTATTATATTATTATAGTATAGATATAGATATTAGTATAGGTGCATAGGCGCAGCGCAAATTGAAAACAATCTTAAAACACAAATTATTACGAGACGAGCTCGAACCTGTTTTTACAATTGACAATACATCATACGTATAGGTATAGTATGGATGTATTGCTACGTACGGTTCCTGCGCGTGAGTGGGACGAAATAACAAAAATATATCGCGCTTACTCGCTCGATTCTCACCGTCCTACCTCAAATAGTCCAAAGTCCAATCAGTATAGGTTGATGTGGCGTTGTGTGTACAAGCTCTGCTTAGTTTGGGATAAGTTAGCCGTGTGTGAGGAATGTCCCGGAATATTTATTTATTATTTATTTATATATGTACATACATACTTACACCCGAATAATAGCATCCTCCTCCGATCAGACCGAACAGGGGAAACTGTGGAGTCACGAGAAGAAGCTGAAATAGCGCCACCGTCGCGAATACTTATGGAAGTAGATGATACGACAGTAAGGGTTCAAAAACATTTCATATGAGCAGGGCTAATTATGAGTAAGAGTTAATAATATAGGTACTACTAACAAAAGTATAGTATAAGTAAAGATATTTATGTTTTAATAGAAAAGCCAAAATAAAACTGCCGCACTGTTTGGTATAAACGAGAAAAACTCTTTATTACACATTTTAATTTGTTTTCGCTACATCCGGCACTCAGGCTACAGGGCAGGGCCCCGATTGCCCACGACCATAAAGTTACCAACCCGGTTAAGGTAAACGCTGGTAATTTCGACAGTGTCCCAATACTCGTCAGATTGTAAAAAAATGTAAATAATATAATTTTACCAATATCTTACTAAAAACATTGTATGGCAACATATTAACAGTAATATATTCTATAATTAGAATTACAAAATTTAGTCAAACATGAATTGGCGTCGGAATACAGAGCGATCAAAGTTAAGCACCTCCAAATTTTGATGTTTTTTTTGAGTTTAGCTACTGAATGTGAATCCCGGCTTACCACGTTAGGGTTCATGTCTTGCTGGATCGGTCAGACATTTTGATTGTGTGATTATTTGTGAAGTAGTCAAGTAAATTGTCTAACGATGTAACCCATAATATTGTGTTATTTTTATCATTTGCTATTTTTTTTCGCGTATGACATTTACTGGTACCTATTAATCCCTGTTTGTACTAGAACTCGTCAAAATTAATACTTTTTTGACGAAAACTGGGACACGTTTGAAAAATTGCATGTAATATCGACATTGTGTATTATTTAAAATACTATACGGAGATTGAATCGAATTGTTGTCAAAACATATTTCTTGAAAAACTAATTATTAGTTCTTTATTTATTGTTCGATATATGGGGTTTTTATACACATACTTTTTGGTATCAAGTACGGGATTGACGAGTTTAGGTCTATTCGTTTGTGAGTACGTACAAAAGAACGACCTAAAACTCGTCAAAACATCACCTGTTCAGCCATCTCGGGGAATAACACTGCACATTGTCCCTTTCGCTGCTGGCAAAGCGATTCCTCTTAATCTCCTTTAAACCTTTTTAAAATGATGGCAAAATAAAAGAAATAGTTCTTCAGCGGCCTTCGCGTTCTCCACACTTTCGGTGGTCTTTTGCAACATAAGGGGACTTTACGCTAATATCAATGCAGTCCACCAACATATTGAGACTGCACAGCCAACCCTGCTATTTCTAACGGGGACGCAAATATCCTGCCCTGATGATACAACGTATTTACACTACCCCGGGTACAAGCTGGAGCACAACTTTGTGTGCCGTGCCGGGGTATGTATGTACGTCAGGGACGATATTTCCTGTCGCCGTCTCCATGGCCTGGATGTCCGGGACCTGAAGATTTTATGGGCGCGCGTAGATCACGGTGGCCACATCAAAGTTTACGCGTGCCTTTACAGGTCCCATAGCGGTGATTTGGACACAAAACAGTTATTTGAGCACCTGCAATTGACGACTGACAAAGTACTGGAGCAGTACTCCTCCGCGGAGTTAGTGATACTAGGAGACTTCAACGTTGAGTGGCTTAGTTCTCGATCCACTGACTTCGCGGGGAAGACTGCTCATGACTTTGCCCTGGCCTATGGCTTCTCACAACTGGTTCTTTCTCCTACGAGAATCCCAGATATAGAGAGCCTTACTAGCTCCTTACTGAACCTTCTGCTGACTACGCGACCGGACAACTATGCAGTATGCAATGACTGTGGATGCGCCACTTGGCTCCTCGGACCACTGTCTCGTCCGGACGCAAGTGCCATGCACTCGATCTGACTCGCCCCGGCCTCCCGGATGACGTCGTGTATGGCACTACAAGTCAGTAGATTGGGATGGATTGCGAGATTTCTACGCATCGTACCCGTGGAGACAGCTCTGCTTCGCATCAGATGATCCTGATACCTGTGCAGCTGCCGTTACTGAGGCGATACTGGCGGGAATGAAATGTTATATCCCAAACTCGCTAGTAGCTGCAGGGGGAAACGATGGTGGTTTAATCTGCCCTGCAAAGATGCTAGACAAAATAAGCAGACCGTGTATGAGGCTTGGACTACGGCCCGAACTAATCAGGACCCTAACATCTCTAATGCGAAACGCAAATTTAACGCTGCCTCGAGGTTCAGTAAGCTTATGATTGCCAGGGCTAAGTTCGACTTCGTGGGCAGGTTTGGTGAGAGACTGACTAGCCTTCCCTCTGGGAGTTGCGCTTTCTGGACTCTTGCTAAAGCTGCTGGAGGAAACTTTTGCCAGTAGTCCTTGCCACCAATACGTAAGTCGGACGGGAACTTGGCCTATAGTGCTAAAGAAAAGGCTGACCTTTTAGCTTTGGATGACGGTGGCGCCATACCACCTCGCGGTGTGACAGCGTCATGCCAGAGATAAGCATTACCCAACAAGAGGTCCGGCGGGAATTGTTTTCTCTGGACGTCCATAAATCGAGTGGGCCAGACGGCATACCGGCAGTAGTGCTGAAGCGGTGTGCTCCTGAATTGTGTCCTGTATTAACGCGTCTTTTCGCACTTTCCTACACCATAAAGGAAGTCCCGTCTCCATGGAAGTCTGCTCATGTGCACCCAGTGCTCAAAAAGTATGACACATAGGTGTTACAGGCCTATTGCCATCACCTCCCTTCTCTCCAAAGTCGTGGAGTGAGTGATCAACACGCAACTTTTGGGATACCTAGGGGATACGATCACGACTTGTTGAGCGACCGACAATATGGGTTTCGCCAAAGTCACTCGGTTGGTGACCTCCTTGTATATCTCATGCACCGTTGATCACTCGCCATCGAGAGTCAAGGTGAGGCAATGACAGTGAGCCTAGATGTGGTGATCGGGTCTGGCACCGGGGCTTCTAACAAAGTTACCAGCATACGGGCTTCCCGAGGGATTGCGCAATTGGGTTACCAGTTTTCTGTCCAGCAGATACATAAGAGCCGTCGTTGACATGAACAGGAATGGACATGAATGCCAGCGTCCCGCAAGGATCTGTGCCGTCCCCAACACTGTTCCTACTTCATATAAATGATATGCTGTCTATTGACGGTATTCATTGTTATGCAGATGACAGTACAGGGGACGCTCATTACACGGGCCGTGATAATATCCCTCGTACCGAGGTGAAGGAAAGCCGCGAACGGCTTGAAATCGAGAGTAAACTAACTAGTGTCTCCGACTGGGGTCGACTAAACCTAGTCCATTCCACCCCACTAAGACACAAGCCTGCATGTTCACCGCTAAGAAAACCCATTTGCTGTTGCTTCACAATTCCAGAACACGTCCTTGATCGTCAGTAAAAGCATTGGGATCCTTGGCGTCGACATTTCTAGCGAAGTTTTGTTTCGTAGTCACATAGAAGACACGACAGAGCGAGGCAGTACTTCACATCGGGGCAAAGGCTGTAACTTTACAAGTCGCAAGTCCAGCCTCATATGGAGTACTGCTGTCATCTATGGGCGGGGGCACCTCGATACCAGCTTGATCCTTTAGACTCGGTTCAACGTTGTGCCATCAGAATTGTCGACGCGATCCCGAGCTCATAAGCAGTTTAGAGCCCCTCAGTCTGAGGAGAGACTTTTCCTCATTATGTGTGTTCTACCCTTTGAGTATTTAGTTCACTTAAAGATTCTACCGCTTGTACAACGGACAGTGTTCTGTAGAATTGTTTAAGCTAATTCCCTGGTGTTGCAAGCGTCCATAGGCTACTGTAAGCGCTTACCACCAGGTGGGCCGTATGCTTGTTTGCTACCTAAGTGGTATAAAAAAATAATCTTTGTTCCATAAGTTAATCTGAAACTTTGTCTTCAAAATTTGTGGCAATCTGGACGTGAATATGTCATAGCTTCCCAAACGCTTCGCAGTCGAGTTTACCCATGTTAAATAATTTGTCGTAGGCAAATATGGCTTAGTCATGGGATTGGTCTCGAACTCTTATCCTGGAGTCGAACTGACAATTTAGCTCTTCAACACTTCGATATAGTGACAGTCAATTTTGCATCGCTATAGACTGTAACTTCGCCCATTTCTATTGAATCGAAGGCTTCCTCATAGACCGCACACGTCAAACATAATGGCTGATCATTCTCCTCAGTTTTCTGTACAGGCCTCTGAATGTGGTCTATTCGTGGGCTGGAAAACGTCGAGATGATTCTTTATTTATGACTCTCGAAAACGTGGCTTTAATACCGAGCAAACCAATTCCGCAACTAATAAGTGCTTTTGCACTGATTGATAACAGTAGCGACCAATCACTGCATCTAACTGTTTAATCTGTATATATAAAAGGAAACCGTGACTGACTGATCTATCAACGCATAGCTCAAACCACTGAACGGATTGAACTGAAATTTGGCACACAGATAGCTGTAATGACGTGGGCATCCGCTAAGAAAGGATTTTTGGAAATTTCACCCCTAAGGGGGTAAAATAGGGGATGAAAGTTTGTATGAAAGTCTGTCAGTTTTGAAGTTAGAATCTTCAAATTATGTGTGTAGACCAGCGTTGCCAGACGTCCCGATTTTTTCGGGACGTCCCGATTTTTAGCCCAAAATTAAATGTCCCGCGCGGGACAGGCTCTGTCCCGCTTTTCGAGGATTACTCGACACTGAAATCATCGTTGGACGTGGAAGTGGGAATAAAGACACCACTGCACAGAAATGGCACCAGCTTTTTCGTGATGCGTCTTAAACACCGCTGTGGTTGGCTACGTAGTAACTATTTAGTAATCTGTGGCAGTGGTGTGGAGAACCGCGCCAAAGTGCGCTAAATGTCACTGTGACATAAAATCATACTTCTAAGTCAACGCAATCAAAAGATACGGCCGTATATGCCGCATATTTTGAAGCTCGCAAGGGAATTAAAACTTATAGGGTAGGTACTTCCCGTTGACCTAGAATCATAAAATTTGGCAAGAAGAAATTCCATGTAGCACAAGTAAAGGAAGAAATCCGGAAAGGGTTTTGTAGTTACAACACAAAAAAAAACATGCCATTATATTAGAACAAACGAAAAAAGGTGAAAAATCTTCGAGATTCGATTCCCGTGATTAATTAACTATTTAAATACAAGTTTCTATGGAACCCTCGGGATGCGAGTAGGACTCGCACTTGGCAAAAACCGGCCAAAAAAAACTTGACAAAATAAAATTTGTAGGTATGTCCCGATTTCGGCGTTAGAATCCCGCTTTTTTTACTCAAGAGGTAACAAAATCCCGATTTGCCCGAAAAAAATCTGGCAACGCTGGTGTAGACTGACGATTGAAAATTAATTTATAGGTGTCTCACGGTTATTGAAAATTTCATCCCCGAAGGGGTGAAAAGGGGGATGAAGGAGTGGCTGTGGGATATATAATTAACTATATTACTATACATAATCTGTATATATAAAAGGAAACCGTGACTGACTGATCTATCAACGCATAGCTAAAACCACTGAACGGATTGAACTGAAATTTGGCACACAGATAGCTGTAATGACGTGGGCATCCGCTAAGAAAGGATTTTTGGAAATTTCACGCCTAAGGGGGTAAAATAGGGGATGAAAGTTTGTATGAAAGTCCGTCAGTTTTGAAGTTAGGATCTTAAAATTTTGTGTTTAGGCTGACGATTGAAAATTAATTTATAGGAGTCTCACGGTTATTAATAATTGGTTTTTCGAAATTCCACCCCTAAGAAGGTAAAATAGGGGATGAAAGTTTGTATGAAAGTCCGTCAGTTTGGAAGTTAGGATCTTCAAATATTATTGTGTTTAGGCCGGCGATTGAAAATAAATTTATACGTGTCTCAGCGTTTTAGATAATTCCACCCTCGAAGAGATGAAAAGCGGGATGAAGTTAAGGTATGGGAACTCAAGGACTGATATATCAACGCACAGTCTAAACCGCTGGTCCTAGAAACATTAAATTTAGAGCGAGTGTTCTTTGTGAAGTGTAAGTACCTATCCACTGAGAAAGGATTTTTCGAAATTTTTCCCACAAAAGTGTGAAACGAGGGTTGAAGTTTCTGTGAAACTTTGTATCTTCTGGATGGATTCCAAAATCGTAGTAGTAATCGAAGGCGCAAAATTTAAAAGTACCAAAATTTACCTTAATTTTCAACTTTTTTTATTTTTCGCAATTTTCCCCTTACTTGTGCTAAGACCTTGCTTTTTGCCAAATTTCGTGATTCTAGGTCAACAGGAACTACCATATAGGTTTACGACCCAAAACCTATAGGGCCTACCTACTTCCAGTTGACCTGGAATTGTCAATTTTGGTTAAAAGGTTATACAGCACAAGTAAAGGGAAAATTCCGAAAAATAAAAAAAAAAGAAAATTAAGGTAAACTTTGGTAGTTACAAGTTTTCGCAAAAATCTAAATTTGTCCATATCTTTTTATCGTGTTGAATCAGGATCTTGATTTTTGTAAACCTAATAGGGACCATAGACCTCAGTATCTGCTATAAATTTAAACTTGCTAGGTCCACCCGTTCCTGAGAAAATCGGTGGTGACACACAGACCACCACCGATTTTCTCAGATTTTTTTTTTTTGAGAGAGGTAGAGCATAGCGTAATATTCGCTCAAAGAGCAGCTCGACTGGGGAAGTACCTCCACCTTACAGAATACCGCAGCCAAATAACTTTATGTTGTGTAAAGTTGTGTTCCTGCGAGTGAGTAAGGTCGCCAGGGCTCATAGGGGAGGGGGGAAAGGTCGGTAACGCGTGAGCGATGCTTCGTGTGTTGCATGCGTCCATATGGCTACGGTAACCGCTTACCATCAGGCGTGCCGTATGCTTGTTTACCGACTTAGTTGTATAAAAAAAAAAAAAAAAAAAAAAAAGACAGACAGACAGACGGACAGAAGAGTGATCTCATAAGGGTTCCTTTTTTACCTTTTGAGGTACGGAACCCCAAAAAGTATATTACGTGTGACTTTAGTAGTAGCTTTCACGCCGTGCAAAGTGTATGCGCTATCGTATAGGTCAACGAATTATAGACTTTTATAATTCGTTGGTATAAGTACTATTTTATAACACGTGTGTAATAAGTGCGGGTTTTTTGACAACCAGTAAAACAGATATTTTTAAAAGCTTTCATATAATTTGAACTGTTTAAAAAAAAAACAGACTTCAAAGTACACTAAGAAGTAATCAAATCCTGATCTGATGACAATGGAACCAAACGGGAAGTGTACCCTTCCAAACAAAAAAAGAATTTTCCAAATAGGTTAATAAATGACGGAGTTATGAGATAACAAACATAAATAAAATTAAAAAATAAACCGAACTGAGAAACTCCTCCTATTTTTGAAGTCGGTTAAAATACGTAATTGGTACTGTAAAAGGATTAAAATGAGTTCAGACTTCATCATTATATTTTTAGTCACTGAGAAAATACTTTTGTTTACCTTCCGTCTCCATCATCAGTTCAGCTCGCTGTCACCATAATATTGTATTGTCATCGGAATTTGACAGGCGTTACGTTGTAATCAATAAGTATAAATTATATATTATCCACTTCTGGCTGTCTCCTATTTAGATCTTTTCACACACGCTTCGAGTACTGTCATCCCAGAGATTCAAAGTCAAAGTCAAAGCCGTTTATTCAATTTAGGCCCCAGAACACGGCACAATAGGGCACTTATGAAGGTCACATTTACTGAAGTTACCACCGGTTCGGAACTCGGCCTTCAACTGAGAAGAATCCGGCAAGAAACTCAGCAAGCTTACATTTTTTAAATATTTTTTGGACAATCTGACTATGTTTGGATAATTTCGTTTAACGGAGAACTTCGTTATTATTGTTTTGTTTGGGATAATGTTAGTTTGTATATTCAAAGAAGGAGTGAGAGCGCTTATAATGTTTGTTTTAGAAGAAAAATATGTCATTTGTTTCCTCTAGGCCACGCGGGCGAAGCCGCGGGCAGAAGCTAGTGTTGAATTATAGCGGAATAGATTTCAAACAAAATGAATTTCAGTGCACTTACACTTGGGTTAATTGTATGATGCTTCGATGGATATGTTAGATACACTGAAACTAGTACGAAGATATTACTGCTCAGATTGATAAAATATGTATCAAGAATATAAGCACTGCGCCTTATTAGTTAGTTAGTTATTATGTTTTATGATGTTGATTGTTTGTATACTAGTACTACACATCACGAAGCATGGCTCCCGTATTGTACGTGTAGCGGGATTATTGCTTCATGATATAACTACAATACACGAGCGCTAACAGAGAAGTGCAGGGGAAGCAGGCGAGGGAGTCGCATTCCACTCGGAACTCAAGTTATCGTACACCATAATAATTAATATTAATTACCGTTACTATTTATTTCATTTGACACCGATATTGGTTTGGTTATGTTATTTTAGTCCCTTTATATTTTGTTTGAGCGACAGTATTGAGAAAAATACCATTTTAAAATGAAAATATTATGAACTTTATAGTTAAACAAATAGAGTTCAAATTAGTACTCAAAATTGACGAGTTCTAGGACATCTTGACGATAACTACATCAAATCTGTCGGATACTGGTACAAATGGCTTCTTTTTATTTGTTCAATTATTTGATTACTTTATTGTTTTTCAATCATTTTAATAATATATTTATTGAAAAGAATAATAAATGATGTACCTGTCATTAAAAAAAATATTTTCCTAAGTTTACTAACTACAACGTGGCAGAGCTGTAAACACAGCAAAGTTCAAAATCTGACGAGTAATGGGCCGTTTACCTTATGTCGCCAACATGCAGGAAACCGGAGATGTTATTCTAAGCCCCAGCTACATGGCAGGCGCGATCCCTTATATGTTATATTACCCACATTACATTTAATACACCAATACTACGAAACAGGTAAATTACATTTTTTATTGAGATATAGGCCTCTTGTACCGTGACCCATACCCATGTCCAGCAAACGCCAGATGAGGACTGGTATAAAACAGAAAAAACAAATAACTATTTATCTTCCGCATTAAAGTGTAACTAACGGTTGTAAATTAAAACATGTTATCCTCTCATGAGGATTACCTAAATCTAAGATTAACATTCACTCTAAGTAGTATTTTATAGATAAACAAAACGTATAAAACGCTGATACTTCGCAACCATAATCATACTTGTTCATAACAAGCAAATACATCTGGTGAGTACAAATCAAATACATAACACATTCTTTTCACTTCTTTATTGAACTATTTCTCTGAAAAATAATGTCTTATTTTTTTCAACAGCAAATATGAAATTCTTGTTGTCTATCGCTGCCTTGATCGCCGTGGCTGCCGCTGTCCCCGTACAGCGCGCCCTCGTCACCCCCGGAGCCGCCGGCGCCGCCCCCGTGGTCGTCGTGCCCGGAGCCGCCGGTGCCGCCCCAGTCGAGGGCCAGGAGCCCATCGCCATCGGACCCGCTGTCCTTGAATTCGAGCCCATCTCCGTCGGACCCGCTATCGTCGGTGGAATCGAGCCCATCTCTGTTGGACCCGCCATCGTCGATGCCTTCGAGCCCATCTCCGTTGGACCCGCCATTGTTGATGCCTTCGAGCCCATCTCCGTGGGACCTGCCATGATCGACTTCGTTCCCGAGGCATCCCCAGTCGTCGTGCCTTCCCCTGTGATCATCACTCCCGCTGAGGAGGTCGTCGAGAGCTCTGTCGCTCCCCTCGTCCAGATCATCCTGAACATCAACACGGTTACTGGTGCCGTGGAAGCCAGCCCCGTCGCCGTCGCCCCCGTGGCCGCCGTCGATGCCGCAGCTGAGCAGCCCATGCCCATCTTCATCGTAGAGTCCGCCGCTGAGCCCATCAACGTTGTCGACAGCGCCCCCATCGTCCCCGAGGCTGTCAGCATTGTTGAGACTGCCCCCGTCAGCATTGTGGAGACTGCCCCCGTCAGCGTTGTCGAGACTGCCCCCGTCAGCGTTGTCGAGACCGCCCCCGTCAGCGTAGTCGAGACCGCCCCCGTCGTCGTTGAGCCCGTCATCATCGGAACCCCCATCATCCCTGCTCCCGCTGTCATCTTGCCCGAGACCCTCAACTAAATTTTATAATATAGTAACGAGGAACTAAGTAAGAACTTAAGACTTTTTAAGTCGTGTTTCTTACTTATCGGCACAAATGAATTTCAATTTCAGATGTATAATATTGCTTTGAACACCTGGGACTAACACCTCGTCCCATTAAATAACTCTGTCATAGAATACAGATGTGTTACTTACCTATAATCTTTCTTTTAATTTGAAAAAATCACCCTTCCTTTTTTACTTCTCTACTCTACTACCTTGTGAAGGTACCTCTAACCAGGAAAATTTTCATAATCCTGGTTAGTACCTTCACAAGGCGTTTTTTTTTATTCAATAGTATTAAGTTTTATTAGAGGTTAAAAAATTCAAATAATTATAGAAATACCATTGAATTATTACGCTGTAATAATTCAATAGATAGACATCGGATTTTTTCGCCAAAACTAAACACTAAATGCTAGGTAGACATCGAGGAGATATAAAAAAATAGGGAAAAAAGCTAGAAAGAACTTCGACTTTTATCAAAATAGTTACACAATTTGTAAATATGTAATATTACTTTTAGGTACCTTCCTTTTGATTCTTTTATAGGTAGGGTACCGACCAAAGGTCAGATAATGCAGACTTAGCACATCGTTTCAACCTGCATACTCCACATGCAGAGCGCTGCATGCTATCAATGATTGTGGATTGTGGAGTATGCAGGCGTATGTACGCACTTTACTCTTTGCCCTGTAAATTTACAGTTGACACTGATCATACAATAACCCGTGCCCCGTCATATATTTGAGCTGATTCTGTTGCAAATCGTACAAAACTATTATAAATCGATCTCTTTCTTATAAAAATTATTGAAAAAGGATAGAAAATATTTAAAGTTATCAAATCAAAGTCGAGAACTCTATCTAGTCTATGCATTTTAGAGATATAGTCGTGACGTGACCATTTTTGATGATGACTACCCGATTGAGAGCTTGCCCGCCGATTTGTCTGCGTAGGTGATGATAAGATAAGGCCAATCTTGGGCCGAAAAAAAATGACGATTAAATACTTCATACAAGCAATTGCACATTGTCAGGACTAGGTACCCACTTTCCTTATGGTCTTTATTAGAAAGAGACATACATTAATTTAGTTTGTAAACAACATAATCACCTCCATGGTCCTTTAAAATGTACCTACTACCAACCTACAGACCTATATAGACTAGGAGGGCACGACAGAAATGGTAACGATAAGGTAAATGGATGAAATCGGGTTTTTCGGATAGAGGATACCTCTCTGATGCCAAATAAGTCGGTCTGCCTGCGCCAATTGGTTGCGTTATCTAGATATGGCGCCTGAAAAACGGTTTATCGTGACCGAAAAAAAATGATAAGGTAAATGGCTGAGCTCGACGTAGAAAGTAAGTACTAGTTGTACTGATGTCAATTAAAAAAAAACTGACCAAATATTCGGTTGCGTTATCTAGATATGGCGGCTGAAAAACTGTTTATCGTGACCGAAAAAAAATGATAAGGTAAATGGCTGAGCTCGATGAATCATGGAAGTATTAGTACATACTAGCTTAGTAATAAATAAACTGACAAAAATTTTGGTTGCGTTTCGTAGTTATAAGCGATCTACGTAATAATTATCAATATGGATAATTTTAGTGTTTTACGGTTTCGCGGAATTTACATTGTCAAAAATATGAAAATGTTATTAGTGCCACCCCCTCCCTTTATACTCCCCGCTACTCCGCCTGCACTGAGCGGCATTCACGAGTCAACAGACATAGTATAAGATTATAACATTGTTGTGAAAGATATTTTGCACTAGTTACCTGCACGAGCTTACAAGCAAGTTCAGGCAACGCTTAATCGCGCTGTTCACGAGTTGACAAAAGTGTTTTATTATATGTGATATATGTCAGAATTAATGTACCAGATTAGTGAATATAGTGTAAAAATGAAAAAGTTGTGTTGTTTAATGAGAACTCTTTAAAAAAATCATCATCATCATCAGCCTATCCCACTGCTGACCCTCCTTTCACAAATGAGGGTGAAAGGGACTGGACAATACTCCACTACGCATGCCTACTGCGAATTGGTGGAGGTAGGCTAGTGGTCAAACTACTGTTGGAATTTTTCAAGCCGCCTAGGAGGCATCCTACTAGCTTAACGACAATCATAATTATGTTATAACCGGGACCAATGGCTTGACGTGCCTTCCGAAGCACATAAACGCTCGATTCGAAATACCACTAGGCCCATCTAGGTACTAACCACGACGGTGGTAGCCGATCGATTAAAAACGGCTAATCATGCTACACCACGAGCGCATTAAAAAAGTGTTACAAATTCGAGGTAATCGTATCTGAAGTATGCAAACATATAATTACCAAATAATATAGATTGTCATTGTAGTTATATTTGTTATAAAAAGTTTACAGCAGTTAAAAGTACGTCCACTTTATTTCATAAGTTTACTAAGAAAAACGCAGTACCAGATACACATAATTTATTACCAGTTACACAGTTGAAGAAATTCTACTTACAGTGCCTAATATACCGAGCACACCTTAATATTTATATTATATAATATTCTTGCTAAAAACAAAGAGTCCATTGCCTGTTTGGGTATATGGTCGGGGTCCCTTCGGAGAGTGTGGCCAATCCAGTTCCATTTGCGACGCTTGATCTGTTGGTCGATCGGTGTTTTGTGGCTGCGTTCTCGGAGCTCTACGTTCTAGATTTTCTCGGGCCAGTGGATAACGAGAATTTGGCGAAGGCATCGGTTGACAAAAACCTGGAGCTGGTGCCAGATGGCCTTGGTTACTTTCCATGATTCACACCCGTACAGAAGAAGTACAGACTTCACATTGGACCCGAATATCTTGAGCTTAACTCAGGGTCAGCTTCCGAGACTGCCATAAGGGGCGCAAATGCACGAAAGTTGCTCGGGCCTTGGCAATCCGATTGTTTGCGACATGTATGGCTGCAAAACTATGTCAATTCAGTCAACGAAGATCGCCATAAGATACTTTAAAAAAATAAACAAACCTAATAAAAAAAATGATAAATTTTACAAGAATGAATGAATTTTATGAATTTTGATGCTTCTTCAATGCCACCTTCAAAAGTAGAATTGGATCAGCATATTACGCGCAAGATATGTATGGAACATATGGAGCAATGCCTGTTGATAAACTCCCAGTAGTCTTTCGTCAGTCAATAAATTAAAGTAAATTGTTGATTCTATAATAATTGTAAAACTATCGACACGTTACAATAAAAATCTAAATTCATAAATATTATGGGAAAGTCCGAATAAAATTTTTGCAACTAACTTTAATGTCTTAAATAACTAATATATTGATTTCAAAATTCCAAACAGAAGTTATTTTTTGCGTACGGTAGATGGAAAATAATTGTTGGCGTGTTGCCGCCAACAACATCACTATAGGTTCATGTCTACCAGACAACTAAGCATTTATTTCATATAATACTCAAACTATAAAAGAAGATGAATATAACCGCTCACTGCTGGCGGGGCGGCAGGAGGTATAAAGGAGGGCGCCCCCCTCCCTCACCGATATCATTTTCATATTTTTGACAATGCAAATTCCGAGAAAACCGTAAAACACTCAAATTATCCATACTGATAACTGTTACGTAGATTGCTTATAACAACGAAACGCAACCAACATTTTTGTCAGTTTTTTTATTACTAAGCTAGTATTCACTAATACTTCCATGATTCATCGAGCTCAGCCATTTACCTTATCATTTTTTTTCGGTCACGATAAACAGTTTTTCAGCCGCCATATCTAGATAACGCAACCGAATATTTGGTCAGTTTTTTTAAATTGACATTAGTACAACTCTAGTACTTACTTTCTACGTCGAGTTCAGCCATTTACCTTATCGTTTTTTTTTGGTCACGATAAACAGTTTTTCAGGCGCCATATCTAGACAACGCAACCACTTGGTGCAGGCAGACCGACTTATATGGCATCAGAGAGGTATCCTCTATCCGATGAACCAGAGTTCACCCATTTACCTTATCGTTACCATTTTTGTCGTCACTTATTTTTGAACCCAAAAATACCCACGTGCATCCAAAGTTAAAGCTGAAATAAACATGAATGATCCAAAAATAATGGTGATGTCTCTTCACCGGAAAAGACCCAAGTTATCTTGAAGATATAAAAATACAATGTGTATTGTAGATGTACATAAATAAATGTTTATGAATGGCACCATGAGTTCCATACAATCATATCAGTATTGGGCATCAGTCAGCTCAAAAGAAGTCAAACGTAATTTATCTAACCTTCTAATACGTCAATGCACGAATGCAATGATCTTCACCTACGCATAAACTACGTGTCTTTATCTATCTTATCTTTGACTTCTTATTACGTTCTGAACTTCCTTGTTATTCTTATTAAAATTATTGGAGATCACTAAATGATTCTAATATATTTAATTTTAGTTTTTCTACTACGTTTGACGCATAAGTACTCCCCAACCGATCTATCGACCCAATCTTTGATGAGATAATTACCTAACAAGTGTAGATAATTTATATGATAAAGCCGGCTTTTCACTATGTGATATAATATAATATACTATCTGCCCGGCGGGCGCAACTTCGTTCGCGTGGAGTTACCCTACCCTGTGGTGCTACCCTACCCTACCCTATCTCAACCATCCAGGTAGTTAATTCTACTGTACGTGTGTATGTTACTGAACTCCTCCTAAACGGCTGGACCGATTTGAATGGTTTTTTTTGTATGCGTTTGAGTGGCGCCCTGGATGGTTTAGATTCACAAATTAGCCCGGCAGATGGCGCTGCAGTCGATAATATAACCTAGATACCGACTGCAGCGCCGTCAAATCTTGTACGAAAAATGCAAAGTCCTCTCAGTTAGGAAACTATTTATTTTTCAGTGTTTGAGCAGGTATCACAGAGACATAGTTTCACTTTTACCAAAAACAACTAAGAGATTAGACAAATGTCCAATACCTAGAACTAGAAGTGCAATAGCACGTAGACACTGACAACCTTGCACCGGTATTATACAATAAAATAAGTGCTCACAACAAAGTTAAACAATTAAACTCTATTAAGATGAAGCAGTCGATAAAATCTTGGCTAGATAACTATGATTACGATGGCAGTGAGGGGCTTTTAATGGGATGATATACCTAGTATAAAATGCAAATACAATGACTTTATGATATTGCAATAATTGATGTTATGTAGGTACCACTGTCGTGTAAACTTATTATGAACTCAGAATAAAGATGATTGGAATTAGATTAGTATAGTTTTTGATTGATTGACCAACAATGAGAATGCATAAATAACATTCGTTTAAATTAATGACCTATAAAAATATCACACATTCTTTGTAAGTAATACCTATTATATAAGTATCATAATTATCATTATATTCTATGCACAAATTATCATTAATTTAGTTTTAGTTTATTGTTTTAAATTGAACAATCAATTAAAAAAGTATTAACTAAATAACTGTGGTTTAAAAATTACAAGTTTATGGTAACAAGACGTTGCAGGGCGCATCGATTACATTAACACGAATGAAACCGGGTCGACAGCTAATCTCACTTATATCTCAGCTTATATTATAAATGAGAAAGTGTGGATGTTTTATTTAGCAGATCCTCGAACACAGTTAAAAATTATTTGGATGAAATTTGGCACACAGAATATGGTCTGGATGGACACAGGGTACTTTCTATCCCGGGAAAACAATAGTTTCCTCTGATACGAGGGTAAACCGCGAGAATACAAGTGCGCAATCAAATGCAACCTCACAGTAGCTAACCTTTTATGGGCATTTTGTTATTTAAAGTGCAGGGTGTCGTTTCTTACATATTGACATAATCTCAAAAACGGTTATGTAAGTTCACGGGAAAGTCCAGTATTTTTTTAGGCATGGTTTTGTGAATATATCTTTGCTAGCTATTCCTGCGGCTTCACCCGGATTTTTCTATTTTGTAACACGAAAACTGTCACTGCGTAGCTGCTACAACCTTCCATTTTGTGGTTCTCGAGATATATTCTATATATTTATATTCCTAGTAAGATAGAACAGTTATGAACCGCTGTCATACAATAATTATCTTACGGTATTACGGTACATAATTATATCCCTGCGGATATAAGTATATCACAGCTTCAACTACCTTACTACGACATATACACGGTGCCAGTTATTCAAAAATATATTAGGTCTTTAACTATGAAATTGCCGTTTTGATGATGATGATGATGATTAGCACTACCCTCAGCCAGTACAACGACCGACCCATGTCCTATACAACCATTCAAGCATCAACCACCATACATAATATAACTTAGTTTATAATGACTGGTACCTGAATAGTTATATCGGAGTAACCATGGATAAACCAAGGGGTGCGTGGTATATAGGAGTGACACGCTCTGGGATGGGAGAGGACGGCCAGCCAACCGCAGCCAGCTGACCACAATCGACCGACTGTTCAGCCTATAGCCAATATTGGAAAGTGGGAAGACGGGTATCATAGAGAGGGATGAGCGTTGATGTATGTTGAGTGCTGGGGTTTCGTCTTCTTTCTTATTTTGATTTTTTGTTCCTGGGGTGGATTTTGTTATTTATCTGTTGTTCATTAAAGTAACCTCCTCCATGCACGGGTATAGCTTCTGTGGTTGAGCGGCTCCTTGTTCATTTCAGCTTCGGTATGTGCTTCGATATTTCTTGTTCTGCGTTATTATTCTAGAGTCAATTTGGTTGCCTCAGGCACAACATTCAGCAAGGTTTTTAGTATAGTAGTCAAAATATTCTATATCATGCGCCGATTGATTTTTGAAGTAAATATCTGTTTTCTGGGTTTCGATTTTGGTGTACTGTAGGGCCGTACGTAACATAGCCGTAATATACCTATAGGACTGTGGTAGTAACTATTTAGTAATATGTGACTGTAGTCTATCAGATGAATGCTTGGAAACTTAAAAAGTATCTTCGTTAATGGGATGAGAAACATCCAGGATAACATATCCATTTGTGTTCCCGAAAGTATTTTTTGGTTTCCTGGGTGCATGAAGTTCCGTGATTTTAATCTGATTATGGATGAGCATTTTGTCCTGGTTTAATTAGTGTTCAGCCTCATTGTTTTCATCAAGCATAATGTTATATATTATCAGTTTCTGTCACGCTAGTTGATAATGTGATGACGTCGTCGTCCATAAATATCGTATTACTAATAAATTACTATAATGGTCGTTAGATCCTTTCGTCATGGATTAAATGCAGGTCCTCTGTTTTGATGGGCCAGTTCGCGTGGTTGGTTAAGATTCCACCGCAGGTCGTGGGTTAGATTCCCATCCAGGATATGCATTTGTGTGCATGAACATGTTTGTTTGTCCCAAGTCTGGGTATAATTATGTATATTAAGTATGTATCTTTTTTCTACTACTTAGGTAGTAAACAAGCATACGGCCCTCCTGGTGGTAAGCGATGATGTTAATACAAACAAAACGTTAGGGTATGTAGTATATTAGTTAAATTAAGGTGAGGTAACTATTTCTTGTTATTTTACACTTCGTCCATCAGTAGTGTAGGTAGGTATAGCGAGGTATAGCTCCATTACCATTTTTCCAACGGTCCTTAAATGTTTATATAGATCTATTTGTCTTTATTATTACGCCGACCCCAAATGATTGGGAACAGGGCAGGCAGATGATGATTTCCTTATTATCTATTATATCTTTTAAGTACTGAGATATCAACCGTCCAGATGATTCTTCAATGTCAGAAACTAGAGCGTAGATTTGTGTTACGGATCTGCGATTTTCATCCGTTGTTGTAACAAGTGAAATGTCAGTGAATGTGTAATTTTTCCTGGTTCCTGATTGATGCCATCCCTTTGAAAGAGCGTATGGTTTTTCGGTCCATGCCGGCTATTTCTTCTGGGAGTGCGATAATGATGCTTTGAATAGTTTACTATAGTTCTTTTGCAGTGCTGTTCCGTTTACTACGCATTACCTCCGCAACATCCTTTCTTAAATCCCAAGTAGATATCCTGAAGGGCCTTCATTTTCTCTGCGTATATTTGCCTTTTTGATTTGTGGTTTACATAAGTTTGGGGTAGTGTCCTATCTTTTCAAGTTTCTTACATTTGAATATCAGAATTAATTATTTGAATAGCTGTTCCTGTGATATATTTGCCTATGTGGTTATGGGACGCCCGTCCCATCAGTGAGCCCCATTTCCGGATACCATCACCTTTCCCATGGGTTTCATGTCTTGATATATATTTAATGCATTGTTGTTGTCCAATTGAGGTGCTTTATTGTAAAATTATTGTGAATTTTCTTCTTGGATTCTTCTTCTGTCCTATTGGATTCTTGTTTCTTGATTGAGTTTATTGGGATTGATTTGCCACCATTCTTATTTACGGTCAGTAAATTGATACGTTATTATTAGGTATTCTTCTATATATAGATATTCTTCTGGGATAAATGATTATGGATGGGGTTGTTGAAATGGCCTATATGATCCCGTTGGGATGATTTTGTTTTCGGTTTGCCAAACCTTCTTGAAGTTTGTGCATTCGAGTGCCGTATCTTACTCCTTCCATATCACGTTGTCAGGATTTGTGTTGCATAATATAGTGTAAAGATTTTGCCATATTTCAGTGCTGTAGCGTGGGTCTCTCTCTAGTATTATTTTTCTTGAGGATTGAGATCGATTTTCGTTATAAAACTGGATACTTCTATAAATGTCTTGACGCTGACTTGGAGGTTTCATTGGGTATATGTACCTACTGATAAAATGATGTTAGTTCTTTGTTCTTGTTGGGCGCTGGTTACTATGAGAGACTGGTTACTCCAGTAGGAACCGTGAATCCGCGGTGTTACAACCTTAATCTAAGAGTACAGCCCTTGTCATTGCTATTTTTTCCAGGTATACTATTTTTTCCTAGTTACATTCCATTTTTATGATTTTTATTGATATATGCATGCATGCATTAGACGTTGCGTTTCTGCTCAAAAGTGTCGTCGGGACATTTTATAGTGGTAGATACTTGGTTTTTCTTAAGTTGCTGTTGTTTCCCATACAGGCCAGGTTACTAAATACGGAAGGTTGAACTATCTTATATCCTGATTTTGTATCAGCTCTATGTTTTCAGATGCTCCATCTTGCAATCGGGTGGTAGCCAGTTAGCCACACGCTATGAGCTTTTACTTGCCTGTAGGAAAGAGCTTATAGACTAAACTGAAATAAAACTGGGCGATTAAACCTTTTTAGTGGCAAGTATGTATTATTTTATAGAGTAACTTGTAAAATATTGGAAGAACATATTTTGGGACTCGCACTAATACCCCAGCAGCCCCTTTGACCTTTTTTTGTTTCAACTACTTGGAAGGTTTACGGCTGTATTGAAAGTTTTTTGCTTGGAGTCAGTTGCTTATTGCACGTGTTTTTGTCACTCCCCGATGCAATGTTAAGTAATAAATATTATTTCGTTTGAGTGGTGATTTTTTTGTGGTGTTCGTGAGCTCTTTTGTGTTACAAAATTTAAGTTATTAGATGGCAACTGAATGGACTCCAGATGGGAGAGCTTAAGCGATCCGCTAGAGATCATTTGTGTAGTAAATAGCTACTTAAGGTTTTGGTTGGATTGGGATAAATTTTTGTGCTGTCAAGTTTTAATACTTGTTTTCTGTCGTAATTTTAATTCGAATGTTGTCCTTCACCGAAACTTAGTTACTTTATATATAAGAGACTAGCTGTCCCGCACGGTTTCACCCGCATTCCCGAGGGATCGCATGTCTTCCCGGGACAAAAAGTATCCCTTGTGTTAATCCAGAATAATACTCCATCCATGCGCCAAACCCCATCCAAATCCGTTCAGCAGTCTCTGCGCGAACGAGCAACAAGCATCCATACATAGGTACAGATTTTCGCGTTTATAATTTTATATATATACTAGCTGTCCCGCGCGGTCTCACCCGCATTCCCGAGGAATCCCATGGTTGCGGGATAAGTGAAAAATCACGCTGACATCCTAGCAACGGGCGTTTAGACCATTTTTTTTTTTGTCTCTGTCGACATTGTATATACCATTTTTGCTGAAAGTCGGCCCTTGCGCACGTGCAAGCTTGTCGACGGCGGGTAATAATTTAATAGTTGTTTTGTATAAGAAGTGGAGTATTGTTTTTTTGTTTTATGGGTGGATACCAAGTGTGGGAGCTCAATTGACCCATTAGAGGTCCTCTAACTAAGGAGTCATAATACTTGAAGTTGTGTTAAGATTAAGGACCGGGTTTTTTTTTTACTTATTTTTGTTGCGTGCATTTTATATTTTTCGTAGCTTTAAGTTGAGATGTGCCTTCCTCGAAGTATCTGATTTAGTGTATTGATAACAGATGTCGGCGGAGTAGGCTCTGGTTTGGATGCCACGCTGGGGTGTGTACCTACGAGTCTAAGTTCGATCACGTCCGGTCGTGCGTGGCTAAACTATGTCACTATAAGTATGGAGATAAACACGTTAACCGCGTTTATGGGGGGGCAGCAACAGTAGAACTGATAAATATGAATCATCATAAACCTTGGTTAGCGGTTAGAAACGTGACAATGACATCGGTTTCCACAAATTGGACGCGAGAACCAACGGGTCAATGAGCGCAATTGTGTTTTTTTTGCTGTTGTAGGTCTAAACGAATATAGTACCTATGTTACAGGAATGAGAAATTCAGGAAATGGAATATATATTTAATATAATAATAGATTGGAGTGGATAATGGAAGTCCGCACTGATCGAACCGCTAGGGTAAATAATAAATAATGTTACACAATAGAATCCGACTCTAATCAGTCGGGTAAGCGCCGGTGAGGATACTATATGCCGGCCGTCGCGGCGCGGGCGTCGCGAGATTGCGATGTAAGTACAACTTCGTGTGAAATAAAGTATATCTTTCGGGAACGCATTTAAAAAGCATGTGGCAAGCATAGCCACGGTATTATACGAACTAACTAACTAACCCTATCCTGCTACCTGCTAGTTAACCGCTCTTTTCAAGGAGGGATTGATCTTTTAGAATTACTCAAATTATCGATTATTGAAGCAATCAATGCGAAGGGTTCGAAACTAGACCCGAACAATATTGTGGGCCACTATGCTCTATTTCACATGGGACGAGTCACCAAGGACAAGGGTTTCCAGCAATATCAAGTGACAACTCCGATACAGCACTCACTATACCTACTTCCCGAAACGGAAGGAACGTCAACCACCGAGAAATCCAACAAAATCACCGAACCGATTTGAAACCTACTTCAGCTATTCTGCCCACCTCGTCCAATATATTTGAAAAGTGAGGCAAAAGGGATTGAGTAAGTGCCTTTTGCGAATGATATGCAATTTTAGCACTTCTTTATAATAGGGCCGGATGCCAAAAAAAAAAAAACAACAATGACATCCAATTATCACCATAGGACGCGCGTCCCTCGCGATGAACAACGGGTTGAGATGGCTTCTGAAAGGCTCGTTGGACAGTCCTGGCTATCTAAGTACATGCGGGAAGTGTTCAGTATAGTTAACGGTCATGAATCCGCTATCGGGATTTTATTGGACCTGACAGAAGGATATGCTAAGGTACCTGTATTGTTAGATAAACTATAATGACATAGGGATTCGTGGGATATATTATTATGTAGATGGTTCAGCTTATACCTACATGGAAAGTCGTGCGCAGTTGGAGTGATCATAATCTCAGCATAAATCCTTCGAGAAAGAAAATTAATGCAACCTAGACCCTGCCAGAGGAGAGTTATTAGGCTTAGACCTGGTTATGCCAGAGTCGCGTGTTTCGCGTGCGCATGTGTATGGGTCCTATGCGGTATTCTTCTATAAAGCTAAACATAGTGGATAGAAGTGACGGGAATCTCGACATAATGCATATCGTCGTCTCAACTCAGCTGTTATTGCTGCTTAAATTAAATTAAATTTAATTAAATCTAGTTGATATGGAACAATCTCACCCATTTGGCTCGCAATATTCACAAACGTAAGCACAAGGCACTGGGAACACTTAACTCACTCGATGCGCACTCGATGCGCGTCACAAAAAAGGACCTTTAACTATGAAATTGCCGTTTTGTATGAAAAAATTTAAACGAATTTTTTTCATGTATTTTTTATTTGTATTAATCGAAGTAATCACCCATGCAATCAATGCATCTTTGCCAACGCAGTGGCAGTTTATTGATGCCCTTCTTAGGATATCAGCTGGACGGGAGGCAACAAATTCTTCAAAGGCATTTTGTACTGCCTCTCGGGTATTGAATTTTTTTCCCGCCAAGAAGTTATCCAAATTCTGGAAAAAGTAGTAGTCTGTAGGCGCAAGGTCTGGTGAGTAGGGCGGATGACGGAGAACTTCCAACCCCAGTTTTTGCAACTTGGAGATCGTCTGCTGTGCAGTATGAGGTCGCGCGTTATCGTGCAGGAGCAGCGGAGACGAGCGATTGCCCAATGCTGGTTGGAGATGTGCCAGCTTCTCCATCATTGTGTTCAGTTCTTCACAGTACACATCTGCAGTAATGCTCACCCCGTTTGGTAAGAAGCTGTGATGAATCACAACGGCGCTAGACCACCAAACAGTGACCATTACTTTTCTAGGGGTAAGTTTTCGTTTAGGGCATTGTTTAGGTGCTGAACCAGGATCCAACCAACTTGCTGAGCGCTTGCGATTATCAAACAGAATCCTTTTTTCATCGCAGGTAACAATGCGGTTCAAATTGTGTGTCTGTTGAGCAGTGCAAGGCACGTTTCGACGCGTACTTCGCGCTGGCGATCATTGAGTTCGTGGGGCACCCATTTGTCAAGCTTTTTTACCTTGCCAATTTGACGCAAATGGACCAATATTGTTTTGACGCTAACGTCGAAAGCTGCTGCTAATTCAGCCGTCGATTGTGTATCATCAGCTTCCACAATCGCCTTTAATTTGTCATTGTCGACCAAAGTCTTCGGACGACCGCGAGGTTCATTTTTCAGGTCGAAATTCCCAGAACGGAAGCGAGCAAACCAATAACAGGTGGAGCGTTGGTTTGTAGTGTTAGCTCCGTAAACGTCGTTGATGTTGCGTGCCGCTTGTGCCGCGTTGCTGCCACGACGGTATTCATATTCTATAATTACTCGAATTTTTAACGTATCCATGATGACGAAAATGATTGAAATGCGATGAAAATGTAACACTAATCAATAAACAAATGACTACTTTTGGAAAAAGAATTCCATGTTTTTAAAATAAAATTAATTTGAAATTAGAATTCTTAGCCAAACAAAAATTATTTTGATTTGAAATGGCCAGTACTGCAGAACGGCAATTTCATAGGTAAAGACCTATTATTTAAAACAGTGATAGAAACTTAACTAACGAACATGTTTATATCCGGTGTGGGAATCGAACCCACGACAAATGGCGAATAAAGTCATAAGGTTTTTGAGGCTCTGTGTACTTACTTAGTACCTACTTACCATCTTCGGTCACATCATCACTTAGTTACATCGAGGAACAATCCCTTAGAGTAGTAATACCGAGCAATCCGATTCTGAAACTAGTCAGTGATTTGTCACTGATTTTGAACAGTAAGGACCAATCACTGCATCGTGTGTTCTTGACTTGGCCAATCAGAGCGCATTGTCGGTGGGACATTGGCGGAATAGATTGCTAGCCAAATCAACGTGATTGCGCTTCTTTGGATTAATGCTTAGTTATAATGTCGATGCTTAGTTATAATGTCCGACGAATGAAGATTGTTACCTCTTGACGCGACGACGGGACAACCAGTCAAGACGAAATTTGACACCCGGGCAGGGGCGTAGCCGTCAATACGGGGCCCCCGGGCTACACACAGCGGCCCCGAACGTGTGTAATCAAAAATTACTCCATTTTTTCGCCGGAATCATGTAGAAAGGCCCCCAACAAATTTAATATACAGGGCCCGTCTAGGGCCTAGATTAGCCTACCTATAGCATGGATTAGCATACACAGGATAATTTATATCCCGGAAAAACATAGGATATTTCAGGAATATTTTAGAAACCCAAATTTATTTATAATACGACGCGGTTGAAATAGACCAAATAAAAATATTTTTATCAGGAAATAGGTAGGTATTTTAATTATGCGTAGTTAAGTTAGTAAAATATAGTCATATACCTGTATACAAGATATTAACATGGTGTTGTTAATGTAGGTAATCAAATAGATGTGTAATTTATAATTAGCATATTGCTGGTAATGCTATCTCAACAATGGAAAATATTCAATACGTTAATATTTAGTGGAATATTATATATATAATAAGTGTGCGGAAGTAAGTACCTAGGCTACCTGTTTCATGTAGGTATTTGTATACCTATATGTTAAATAAAATAAAATAATAAATATCCTGCGACATTCCTCACACACGGCTAACTGATCCCAAACTAAGCAGAGCTATGGAAACCAGATAACTGATATAATATATATACTACTTTTTGTTTCTAAATACATACTTAATATACATAATTACACCCAGACTCCGGACATACAGACATGGTCATGCACACAAATGCATGTCCTGTGTAGGAATCGAACCCACTACCTGCAGCGCGATAGGTGGAATCGTACAATATTTATTTACTTAGTACTTTCAAATATTTTCCAGTCGAGACAATTTTAAGCAATTATGTTTTAGAATTCTTTAATTTGAAACATATTGTCCTAAAATCGAACTTGAACGAATTTTTCGACATTCTAGTCTAGGCTTCTTCTTTCTTTAGTGATAATAATATATGACTTTTATTCCTATTATTATAGGACGGGATAAATAATGGCACAGGATAAATAGTACAAGTAATACTAGGTCTATTGCAAGGCTGGGGTTGCGTGGGTAAGAGTATGAGTACAAATATAAACGTGGTTCAGTATACCTAGTTTAACTAAATGAACTCAAAAATATGAACTTGTCAATATTACTAGTTTAATCCTCTGTGGTATTGCTATATTCGTATATATATGATAAGCCAACCTTTCTGTCTGTGTATTACCTACTAATATAAATAATTAACAAAACAATAGTTGACACTCAAAGTTTACAATTTTAAGTTAAGATAATACTTTGTAAAAATGTTATTTAATGACTGTACTATGTTGTCAAAATAAAATAAATAAATAAATATTATATTTACAGGATGAAATTAAGATAAGTAGGATTAAAATAAAAAATAATTATATGCAACATTAAAACCAATATAATAAACGTTTTATTCAAGTTCATAAAACTGTTGAATAAATGGGCCATTTGAAGGACTTTTTACCAACATACTTAATAAAGAAAAAAAAAATAAACAGTTTTACTCTGGAAGAAATTTCTTTATGATCAGTATTGCTATAATATTTAAAATGAAGGACAAAGTTTATAATATGCACAAGTGAGTTTTTGTTTTTTTTTTTTTCAATATACCTGGCTCTACGTTATTATTTCATTAAAAAGTATGGCCTTTAGAAAATAAAATTAGTACATAATAGCCTCATTAATTACTTTAAATTCTTTGAATACATTACTAATGATAACAGCAATTTGATAGAAAAATTGATTCAATTATAGAAAATGTAGTATTTTTTACAGATACAGAAAAAATATTTTTGTCCTCATACAAAAATTACTACTTTTAATAATATAATACATTTTACAAATTATGACTTCATAGTGTTGGTAAGAATATTGAGCTATTATTATAATAATAGCTCAATGGGTAAGAAGAAGAAGTATAAGTTCTCATCCATTTTTATTTTTAATAAAACTATCTTTCTACCCAACATACTTAATCAATAATACAAAACTTAAAGATCTTTTTTTAAATAGGTACTTCGGTTATAAAAATAGCTTGATTACTGGCTTTAAAAGATAATAATTTATCCAACTAATGTACATATGCAATGGTTTTTAAGCAAATATTTAATTTGTATTTATTTACATTTCCAAAGTTATTCAATATTCTTTATGTATGTGTAAATCAAACATTAATGCAGTTAAATGTTAAACTTTGGACCTTCTCAATGAGAAATAAGGCAAAAGTACAAAATATACAATGTTTAAATGCATGAATTTGCAATACAAATAGATTGCTTATAACATTATTACGCATGAGCTCCCAATGAACCACAAAACAACCATAATAACAAATTATCTGTTGTTTATTAGATAAATAGATAAACATAAACAACAAAATGATATACTAATAACAACATTCATCAATTAGATTTGATTTATTACATAACTGTGATATAAATATATTTATGCGAGTACCAACACAATTTAATCTAAATTATAATAAAATGGTTACTTAAATTTTTCTATTGTATGTACGCCGTCTTTGGTCATCAATATTGATGAGGTAGTATGTACCAGGGAATAATACATCTATAGAGCCAGATGGCTCATAAGGAGCTGTGTGGTAGTTCTTGGTTCTTATGTCCATTATGTCAGAAAACTTTGCAGGTACAACACTCTCTCTTTGATCCAGCATAGAAACATTTTCTTGAAGTGAATTTATAAGCTTTTCTAACTTTGAACCAGCACTCATGTCATTGCAAATGTTGATAGAATACATGGTTGAAGCGAGCCCAGAACCATATGAGAATAATGCAAATTTCTTCCCAATCAGCTGGTCTGGAGATTTACTAACTAAGTATGATACAAGACCTCCGTACAGAGATGGAGTATACATATTTCCCACATTTCTTGCTATATGAAGTGAAGGTTTTGTTTTTTCATCAAATAAATCCTGGCTGTAGGTCATGAAGGCTTTCTCAACATCACGGTCAAAGTATGTTTCCTCTAATTTATACTCACTAAACTTGGACAGTCCTGGAAACTGTTTCTCACGTTCCTCTGGAGTAGCATTGAGGAAATCATTGAAACAAACTCTTGCTAAGGATTTTTGCACCAATTTGCTGTATGGTGAGTGAAACAATAATCCATCTACACTCAGGAGGCCTCTGAAGCTGGGGTCAATCCTTCTCATCTTTTTACAGTATAAATTATAACAATTATCTAAAGCACTGAGGTAGCATTTGATTGAGAGCTTCCCGTCAACATAAGGGAATTCAGAGGCTAAGTCTGGCTTGTAAAAGTCATATGCATGGGTCATGTATGATGCACGCACCCCACAGTCTAGTACTAAAGGTGCATCTGGACCTATGAGCATGGCCACAGCGCCAGCTCCACCTGTCGGCCTTGCAGGGCCTTTGCCATACACAGCAATATCACCAGCCACTACTATAGCCTTTCTGCCATCCCAGGATGAGGATTCAACCCAGTTGATTGCGTTGAAGAGAGCTGCCGTACCACCGTAGCAAGCATTTGTAGAATCAATGCCTTCAATGTCTGTGGCACCTTCCTTAGAGAATAAGGTCATGAGGAATGTCTTCACACTTTTACTTTTATCAATAATAGTTTCAGTGCCAACCTCCAAACGTCCAATGTCATGGTGATTGATATTGTTCCTCTCTATGAGTCTATGTAATACAGTCATACAGAGCGAGTTGATGTCTTCCCGGTCGGAGCAGAAGCCCATTTTGTTCTGTCCGAGACCGATGGTGTACTTTCCTGAAGAAACTTCGTCGAATTTCTCCAGTTCCGTTTGGTCGACGTACTGTGACGGGAAATACAGCTCCATGGCGAGTATGCCGACGTTTTCGACTCTACCGCCCATTGTAGCAGAAATAAATAACTTAAACTTTCACGATAAATATAACCGGGCCCGGGTGCGTGCGTGCTAACCGAGCGATGATGCCGGCGGTAACTGACGGCGACCGACTACGGGCCTCGCGACTCTTCTGCTGACGACGTCAGCACACAGCTTCACGTTACCGGCAACGACGCACCATTGACCTAATACCAATAAGCAGCTTTCTTTCGTTCTTACGCGACCCACCGATAACAGTATTTACGTCGCGCAGAATAAATTAACACAACGCATACACTTGAATTAATGTCACGATAGACTCGCACACAGAGATTCGATTAAATTATGTAGCCGGTTTTTACTATACTTACATGAATTTAGTTTATCGAAAGTATTTTACGGCACAAACTTTAATGAAACTTGTCGATTTTGACTTGATTTGACAGAAATCATGTGTATCTTACGTCAAACTGACAAATAAATGGGAGTGTTCACAGCCTACTTTATTTATTTTTTGTGTTCCGACCGAAAGGCCGACAGGGGTTATTTTCGTCAGTATTTTTTATTATTATACCTACTTAACAAAAAGCTTCGGGGATACAATACAAACGATGAATAGTTAAAAAAAGCCCTGATAGCATTGTATTGTATTGCATATAATGTACCATGCATGGTACGATAATAATAGGCGAAACCCGTGCGAAACTAACCACGCTCTGACCGGATAGAACGCAATCAACCACAAACATGAAACTAAATAAAAACAGCAAATGCAAGTCGGACTCGCACATCCGAGTGCTAAATTGTATTTATTTTTTTATTATTTTTTATATTAGATGCCACATATTCCATGAAATAAATAAATTTTAATATATATGTAATATTAACTTGCATTTATTTGCGTATTACGGTTAAAAAGATACAGTCCTATATAGGCATCTTCAAAGTGACCACACAACACAAATTATACATTACCTACCGCGCCCCCTAATCTGTAAATACCAGATTCTTAAACCTATACGCTAACCGTAACTACAGAATAGATGGACTGTAACATCTGGGAAATACGCATTCTAATCGGTTATTTATCGCGTACAATACGCTGTCCAAGCGCATTAACTGTACCTTAGACGTGTGTGTATTTTCAATTCATATACCTAACATCCCATCAACTTTCACTCGATTAACGGCAAAGTCTAGGGCAAGGTGGACCAGTAAGAAAAACTTGTCCAGGCAGTTGAAGTAGGTAACGTACACAAACCACGCATAACTTCATCAAATTATAAATACAAACTGAATAAGTGCAATGAACCCGAAAAGGCAGCTTGCACTTCACGGATGAAGTCAATTTGTTATCACTTAAGAATTGATGATTTGATAGAGAGAGACCGTTTAAAATAATGTTTGATTGTAACATAAAAAATGTAGACCGATTTAATAGACTGGCCGCGCCAATAAATACTAAGTAATTTGCTATGCTAATTTTAAGTTGGTATTGTACGTAGGTATGTAAATGGAAAACCCAAGAGGAAAAAAAATTACAAAAAGTAAGTACCTATGGTAATTTTATTTCCATAATATAGGTAGCTAGCTACTCATCTCATAATATTTCTATGTAAGAACTATCGTGGGTCCTGTCTATGTAGGGTAACTAACTATTAACTTGTGACTCCGGTGTAGTGGCTGTGGCCTAGGGCACAGAATAAGTACCTACCTAGTATTCAATGGAGGCCTACAGGGGCTCTACCGCGTAACTTTGGTGGTATTCGTAACGAACACCATTAATAAATTTCATCCAATCAGGGCTCGCGAATGGTCATCGTCGCGTCATATCGCGTGCACGTCATAGGATGAAATAATTAATGGTGTTCGTTACGATTACCACCAAAGATACGCAATAGCCCGGCAGATCTATGGGTCAACAGACAGACGGACTGGTGAGACCCTATTGAGGTTCCTTTGTCGGCAATGTTTTGGTAGCCTATGTCAAAGAAAGTTGCACCTAAATATCTGATTTAATTATGATAAATAAAAACTAGACAATATTAAGTTTGCGGCGACGTTTTGTAGTTAAATAACTGGTACGTATTATACAAATGGTTACACTGGTTATACCTATCATGTAAATATTTATTGACGTTATCATTATTTATCACCAACCAGGTAATTAACGTAATTATGACAATAATTAATAACTATCACGTCATCAGACCTTATCGTCAGGTTGAATTCACATTGCGCTACCTACCTGTTTGTATCAGTGTGAAGAATGTTTTATATAATAGTAAATGATTCCTTTCTATTACCTCAGAGTATATAAATACTACGTACAAGTATTTATACGTAGTATATGTGTATATTATTTACTCTATGCTATTACGTATAAATATTTTGTACGCAAGAAATTAATTTCATGAGTATTCTGCGACAGGCGCTGTGCTAATTCCTAATAGTGAAATCGTATAAGCAAACGCGATAGTAGTATAAGCAATATTCATTATTCTATGCTTTGGCTTTAAAAATTTGCCACCAGGAAATGTCCACCATAGACAACTGACTTTGGGTATGTAAAAGGGATTGAATAAACCAGTAGTTTTTTAAGGATTTATTATCTTATTATTTATAATTAAACTAACATTCGGGACATCTGCACTTATAATCTTTTGTTTTCTGATGAACTTGTAGAATTTCACACCTGAAACATTTAATAAGGTCAAAAATAATACTATACAATTTTAAATTTTATGTGCATAAGTTCTACTACTCATCAATAGATGGCATAGTTTGTCTAGGTTCGGGTTCAACCTAGAACGATACCCCCCGCTCGTTGTTTCCAACAATTTCCATAGGTATTTTCAAAACTAATTACAATGCATCACCTATAAAACACGTACGATTGATTGGAGTGGTGTCATTAATGAGAAGCAAAATTCAAAAAACATCCAAACATGCGTAAACGCATCTTCACGGGTTCACTGCGGGGCGGATGGCAGCGTTGCCAGATTTGTTTTCGGGTAAAACGGGATTTTGAACCATCTAGAGTAAAAAAAGCGGGATTCTATCGTCGAAAGCGGGACATTCTAAAAAACCGGCCAAGTGCGAGTCGGACTTGCGTACCAAGGGTTCATCACGGGAATCGAGTCACGAAGTTTTTTCCCCTTTCTTCCGATTATGTTGTAATGTATTTTTTTTTATGATGACTACAAATTAACGTTCTTCGGATACCTTCCTTTACTTTTGCTACATGTAATTGCTTCTTGCCAAATTTCTTGGTTCTATGTCAACGGGAAGTACCCTATAGGTTTTGATTCCCTTGCGGGCGTCAAAATATGCAGCTAATACGGCCGTCTTTTGATTGCGTTGACTAGAACTAGAAGTTTGATTTTTGTACGTTTCAGTGATATTTAGCGCACTTTGGCGCGACACCACTGCTATGTTAGACGCATCGCAGGACAGCATTATTTATGAGCAGTGGTGTCTTTACAATTACCCACATCTAAGTCCAACGATGATTTCAATTTCACCGTCGAGTAATGCTCGAAAAGCGGGACTGGGCCTGTCCGCGTGGGACATTTAATTTTGGGCTAAAAATCGGGACGTCCCGATTTTGGCGAGTGGCAACGCTGGCGGATGGTCTGGAGTAGGCATAATTAAACAAACCTGAAGGATTTATCCTGACTTCCAGATCTTTACTGGATACCCAAGTGCGTACTGGTTCTTCTTTATATAAATCCTGCCAAAAGAAAAAAAATGGGTCATTAATATCTTAGGGACTCATGGTCAAATACTTAGGCCCACATATACATCGAACAGATCAATTCATTATGTTGATGCTTTTCGAAACGAAGGGCCAAATATTGAATTCCAATTTCATTGACCTCAAGAAACTTCAATGACCGAATGTAATATACTTGTACCAAGACTTATACTAACATGGACTTCATAAGTATTCTCAGGGATCTGCATGTCATAATACGTGAAGTTGGCAGCATATGGAACACCGTCTTCTCGTTGGCTCACGAATGCAAGAGCGTAGGATCCGTCGTGGAGCTCACGACTCCAGATTTCAAGACGAGCTCTCTGAAATACAAATTGTAGACTTAATACTTTCTCCTGCTGATCCTTTATAATGAGGAGGAGTAACGCCAGTCGATCAAACAGGGGCATCGTGTATCTTTGTTGGTAATCGTAACGAACACCATTATTGGATTTCATCCAATGAGGGCATTAGGGCAAGGGGATTATAGTACATTATGATACATGTGTGCAAAGTTGGATATTAAACACTCGAGGCAGTATTTAGCGATAAGTGAGCCTAGAGTGTAATAATCAATGCACACGCTTTTCATCGACGTATTTCAACACACTTGCGAGGAAAAAAACATACTTGTATTTTTCTTTTAAATCAACCACACAATGAGAACGTTAACAAATATGGCGCGCAAGTTATTTTTTTACAGCGGTGTGCTGTCATACTATTTTACCCGTTTAAATTAAGAATGCTTGGTCTACACACATATCAGTTGCAGTAACTTATCATAATCAGGATTATACCTATCATAAAACTGTGCGGTAATGTAAAGCAAAAAGCACTAGTGCGTAATAAACTGCAATAAGATACTAAACACGGTGCAATAAAACACACGAGCCAGTGTGTTGAAAAATCATGAATGGCGTTCGTTACGATTATACCAACAAAGATATGCTATAGCCCAGCTGGCCCAGGGTGACACCCAGTGTGGATTGTGGAATGATGGAAATTACATGACATGTCACTTGAATCAGGTATATTTGGATTTTCCTTCATCTAAAAGACAATGAAGAATGTGAACTAGCTTTTAACTCGAGAGCAATAAATCATAATCTGTACAAGTAGTAGTAAGTAGAATGGTAGGTGTTGCGTTCGCAAATGGGCCACAGGGCTTTTTACAACTAGAATAACAATCAAAAGTTAAACAAAAACGCGAGGGTTAGTTTTTTTACTAACCTAAGCACAATGCTGAGTCGAAACCTATTCCTGGCATCACGCAACAATACATTAGTCTAGATTTTTTTTTTATTTTCAATGTAATGTTGTGTGATGTCTGAAATAAAACTTTTTTCTTTCTTTCTTTCTTTCTTTTTGTTGAAAGTGATAAAAACTATGATAGCTCTCGTATCATATTCATTCTTACCGAACCAAATCCCATTTTCTTCCAGACTCTCAATCCCTGTTTCCCAAGCTTGTCCTGGTTAACTGCAATAATGTCTTTATTCAGCAATATGGCCTTGAATTCGGGCTTGATGGTCGCCAGGTCTGTGCTGATGAGGAGAGGGGCTGCCAAGATAGCCCATACAGCCATTTGGACCTTAGCTTGGTCTTCCGATAGACCAAAATTTCCGATTAACAGCTGTAACACGAGATACAACATCAAGATCCTAATGTTTAGAAAGTTTTTTTTAGAATTTGTTAGGGTTACCTATATCGTTGTTAGAAGGAAAGAACGTCCATCATAATATTTTCAGAAACATAATCTAGTTCGGTATAAGGGCTAATTCTAAGTTCCGATTTTGATTGGTCATGGTTGGTATATAGAAGAACACGGCCTGCTGACAGATATTAAGGAATTTCGTCCCGTAAGGGGGTAAAATATAGGAAATCAAGGCAAGAGTAAACAGATAAACACAGAAGTTTCTACTATAAACTATCAAAAACTTACCATATCAGGATCATTCCAATGTCCGGGGCCGGCATGCTGAGCCATCCTGTCCTGATTATCACCGAACCAGTCCATGATCTTCGTGAGGGACGCCCAAGAATCCTCGATGTCGTCCCAGTTCCGCCACATGTTGCAGTGATTGGCAATTGCTGAGTAATTTGGCTGAAACATTCAAACTTGATATGCCTTTACTTACACACATTAATGTAAGGTAGGCGTCTAACTTTTGATTTGTATGGACATCATTACTCAAACGTGATACATGGAGCATGTCATGAAATACAGCGAACAATTTGTCTTTAAGTAAAAAGCAGTAGGTACAGAAGTAAGTTGGTCCGTAACCTGGCTGAGTTTCTTGCCGGATTCTTCTCAGTTGAAGGCCGAGTTCTGAACCGGTTGTAACTTCAGTAAATGTGACCTTCATAAGTGCCCTTCTGGGGCCTAAATTGAATATATGGCTTTGACTTTGACTTTTGAATTTGAAAGAAGTTGAAAAATATAGGGTGTAATTAAGACCAAAAAATATAGGTTTTTTAATTTTATTTAATTTCCCAGCTACAGTCATCATGATCACCAATGCTCATTATATTGAGAAGTGATGTATTCGATTTCTCGATGTTTCGGATGATGGTGTTGTTAATCTTCTGTTAAACATACCGATGTTAGTCATTAAGGACTGCATTCCCTTAACTGCATGAACTTAAAATGCATTTCGGCATCGATCAAGTAAATTCACTTACCAACATGTTCTTATCCTCTTGGTAAGCAGGCCAGCTGCACGAGTAGAGAATAGGACGGCCGCTTTGGTTTAACATCTTTCCGAAGGCTGGATATCCTAGAAATAAGCGTGGTTTTTCTAACATTAGCTGCTAATATCGTGGTAATTAATGATGTGTTAGAGGGTGGAAAGTAGAGAAGCCATTCCCTTTGTCCCTTTACCCATTCTTCTAGCCTTCATACCTTCGTCCATATCCTGAGGTTCTATGTAGCAGCCGTCTAGCTTGAGGTAGTCTATCTCCCACTCCACGAATGTGTCAATGTCTATTTTCTCATTGCCAAGCACTCCTGGATAGCCCGCACATGTAAGGTTTCCGTAGTCCTCATACATGCCAAACTTTAAGCCTTTATTGTGGATCTGAAAGTTATTTTATAGATCTGTTATAGCCAGTAGAACTTGTAGATGCTGTTGACCTTATTCGCAATACCATGTGGCAAGTGGATGAAGTTAAAGGACTATCCTATCCATACACATAGCCACAAGATTTTAAGGCGATGATAGCTCAGTGGTAATGACGTCGGATACCGAGACGAAGGTCCCGAGTTCGAATCCTACAATGAGCTTTCGGTGAAGGAAAACATCGTGAGGAAACCATAGCACCCGCCTGACTCCAAGCACCTTTCGGTGTGTTTCGACAGCTGAACTTGAGAACCAGTTCCTTCTAGGTTTTGTGTGCTTACCACCTTCAGCCGCATCATCACTTACCATGGTGAGATTGTGGTCAAACACAGGCCTATAAACAGTTAAAAAAAGATGCCAGGAAAGTGTAAACCTGTGGGTACGTTGTCGACATACCAAACATAAACACAACGTATGCACCATTACCAAAGCAGGAAAGGAGTGTATCTTGCTTCCGACGTCTTTGTTTCCTGACTCCTATATAACTGAGTGAATATCACACAGTCAGGTGACAGTGATATGATTTCTTCTGGGCAAGCGTGCTCTTTTCGGCTTCGCCAACGTCATTTTCCTATAGGCGGATCAGTGGCCAAACAAACCTATTTAAGATCAAAAAGATACTAATGTTTGGTTGACACTATTCCACTCGTAAAATCTGATTGACAGTAGGTGCAGTATCTTCAATAATAGCTGTAGAAATAATAACTCCTATAAATATACCCACATAGTCAGCAATTGGCTTCATTCCATTAGGGAAGCGTTCCTTATCGGGCACTATGCGACCATCAGGTCCTCGCTTCTTCTCTAACCAGCAGTCATCGATGCCCAGGTACTCGTAACCAGCGTCCAAGTAGCCCTCGCTTACCATCAGGTCTGCTGTTCTCTTGATAAGGCTCTCACTGAAAATGCAAAGGGGTGGTTGAAAAATGTTTCAGAAAAAAAACCGGCCAAGTGCGAGTCGGACTCGCACACAGAGGGTTCCGTGTAATATTAACTTACTCAACTTAGCTATGAGAAAAAAAACGCCAAAAATTTAAGACGAATTATAAAAAACTACTTACTAGATCTCGTTCAAACCAATTTTCGGTGGAAATTTGCATAAAGTACATCATATATATTTTTTTGTTTTATTTGTACGTAGTATTTATATACTCTGAGGTTTTATCATTCTCTTTATTTTAGAAGTTACGGGGGGGACCAAGGGGGGGGACACATTTTACCACTTTGGAAGTATCTCTCGCGCAATTTTTTTCTAAACTGAATAGAGTTTAGAAAAAAATGATATTAGAAACCTCAATATCATTTTTGAAGACCTGATGAGACCTGCAGGGCTATTTTAAAACGTCGGATTCGATATCGGAAACGGATTCAAAAATTTCCGAGGCGAATATCAGCAATTCCTATTTTAATTTCTGAAAACTTTTCGTTGAATCGAATTGATATTTCCGTAAAGAAACATCAAAAATATTCGAATTCGGAAATTGAAATAGCAATTGCGGAATATCGCCTCGGTAGTTTTTGACTGCTGAAGAGACAATACCGAACAAGTAAGGGTTTGCAGAAAAAAATTTTGTTGAGTTTCAGTTCCCCCAAAGTTTTTTGTTTTTTTCTATTTTTGTGTGAAAATCTTAATGCGGTTCACAGAATAGTGGCTGTGACATACGGACGGACAGACAGACAGACAGACATGACGAATCCATAAGGGTTCCGTTTTTTGCCATTTGGCTACGGAACCCTAAAAACTGATTTTTATTAGGACGGTTCATACTATAGTAAAATATATTTTGCCAAACACTTCTTTTTTTTTTTCAACTTCTCGTATTAGATTTTTATTAGGACGGTTCATACTATAGTAAAATATATTTTGCCAATCACTTCTTTTTTTTTTTCATAGAATTCATTTTTAAGGTTTAGGAATGACAAAGTTTTTTTTTTTCAGATTACAATAATTTTCATCTCTGTTCAAAGTATCATACAATGAAACTCAAACCCCCTTATTACAAAACGTGGTATAAAGCAAACTCGGGTTTTAAAATAGCCTCGTCTCTTTTTGTTATATTACGTTAGAAAGTGACCGAGCGACTGGTTTTACTAAACATGCTTAAAACCTTCTTTTGTAATAAGGGGGAAAATGTTAATTTTTCTTTGACATTAACAAAATAAATTCTAATAGTAGACAAAGTATACTCCGTTATAATACCTGATGCATTCATTGGGGTACTTCTTGCAGTCCGTGGTACAACGGAACCTCTCCCACGTGAGCCAGCCCATTGGCGGCGTCAGGGCCAGTCCATTGTCCAACGCTATTGATGAAGAAAACAGCCCAAATGAGAGCAACAGCACCAACATCTGAAAGATTACACATGTTTATTTCACTTTACGCCGCAGGTCGTGGGTTCGATTCCCACACAGGACATGCATTTGTGTGCATGAACATGTCTGTATGTCCTGAGTCTGGGTGTAATTATGTAAATTAAGAGGACTCAATTCGTCATACTTTTCATACAAAACCCCTGTACTTATTATGGCGTTGTTAAACATTTTTCGTTAGATGTTTTGAACAAATTAGTATCTTGTGTACTATATCTAGCCTTATATCTTGGCGTAATTTAAAAAAAGTGTGAAACAAATTCAGTCAAAGCCTCCGAAAAACAGCGTTTTTGCCCGAACTTTGGCCATATCTAATGTACCTATAAATTGTAAAAGTAAAGAAAACATTTAGTTACCAGGCTTGCAAATGTATTGGAGATTCTAAATAACTAACTTTTTTTTCACAAACTTGTAAGATTTTTTCACAAGAAGTATACTCCTGGAACAAGTTTTATGAATGCGAAATCATGAATGACGACCTAGCGAAGCGGCCGCGAGTGATCAGCGGAATTTACCGACTGATACCCGACGGCTCTGATGCTATCTCTCTTTGTTCGCAGTCAAACATTACGTTGGATGAAACAACAAGCTTTTAGACTATGCTCGCGTTGAAGTTGCGCCGGCCACAGAGGGCCGCCTTAAGTATGTATTTACAAACAAAAAGTAGTATATGTATTATATCAGTTATCTGGTTTCCATAGTACAAGCTCTGCTTAGTTTGGGATCAGATGACCGTGTGTGAGGAATGATATTTTATTTATTATACTAGATAACAAATAAATTAAACTGAACTTTATTTGTAATGTCAAAACATTTTACTAATTGCATATGAAAGTATATACGGTATATACTTAAACCAAAAAACCAATTTTTAAGTTATTTATCTGTCTGTCTGTCTATCTGTCTGTCCGTTTGTTCCGGGCGGCTGGACCGATTTTGACGGGAATTTCACTGGCTAGGTGGCTGATGTTATAAGGAGTAACTTAGGCTACTTTTATTTAAAAAAAAAAACAATTTGTGTTCCGCGCAAAAAAATAAAACCGTACGCGGGGAAAACGCAGCTGGGCGCGGGCGTCAGATAGTAATTAATAAATATCTTTGGACAGCTTTTACAAATGGCCTGATCCCATGTATCCCATCCCAGTATGGCATACTTATAACTTACATGCTAAGAAGAATTTAAATAAAGAACTCTTTAATCATTTTCATCAGCATTTTATAATAACGCCAAAACAGTTTTGCCATCCGCACTCAAGATATTTTTGAATGCCGTTATAACTGCCAGTATGGCCATTAAAACTATAACCATCTACCTACATCGATATATTTATAATATATCCATAATAAACCTTATTACGAGTCCTTAAGACACGAAACAAGGTAAAGCAAGTAATATTATATATTCCTTCCTCAAAAAGATCATACATTCGACAAAAATAAGGCCCCGTTATAAAACTATTGTGACTGAATAATCACTTGACTGAGTAAATTTTGTATTTTGTACATATTTGTTGTAAATATTTTGTTAGTTAATAAAGATCTGTAATATTTAAAAAAAAAAAAAAAAAAAAAAAAAAAAAAAAACTGAGTAAATGCAATTTGCTATGACACGCTTTATAAGAACGCAATAAGTAAGTATTTTATTTATATCCAAATATATTACAAGGTAGATACAATCTATTGTCAATTTAATAAAACATGGTCAATCGCGATTCGCGATCAATCTTGCGTTGGAACGTGAGCCTTACGAGGTCGCTTTCAGTACCTTGAACAATCCTCTGTGCCTTGAGCGTACCTAAGTAAATATTTAATGAGGATATTTCTTTATGATACCTCTATGGTCAAATTACCTGTCAACTCAAATCGTGCACTTAAGGTTCAAATTGGTTCGAATTATCAACAGTTTGACAGGTATTTTGAGAATAGAGGTATCATAAGAAAACTCCTAATTGAACTCGGAGAACGCTTACTATATCGTTTACTCTTATTAGTACAGTAGTACCCAACTGATATGGCGCGTCGTCGTGACTCTTCGTTCGCACAGAAAAGAAAGTATGACCCCGAAGATTAACGAAAGAATGCTTAAAACTTACAATCAACCTTAGATCACTAGGTACTATAAGGTTCATAATACACTGCAACTGTTAGTTCCGTCTCAATCGCAATTCACACCCCTCCGCACGGCGCGCGCCATGAAGCAACGCGCCAAAGAACTTGGATATGCTAACGCGCTAACATGGCGACAGCTGCCGACCAATAGCGTTTCCCGCGTTTTGAAAATGTATCTTCTGCGCAGGTACATCGGTAAGCCATATTAGTTGGGTACTACAAAATGTTATATGGTAAAAGTAAGTTACCTACATGAGTTATCCGCGAGAGGCGCTGTACCAATTCCTATACAGAAATATCGTAAACGCAAGCACTATGGAGTGTATATTTTCTTTGGCGATTGATTGCACATCCCAGGAGTAGGGAATGCAAATTAAAATTGCTGCTATAAAAACGTAAGGCGTTGTCGTTAATTGCTATTCAGCTCTATAAACAACAAAAAACACAAAAGTTTTCAGGATCCCGATCCGTAAGGATCTCCCGGGATTGAAATTTGGAATCTCGAGGGATCACGACTCGGGATTGCGTTCTCTACCCAGGAGGTAGTTGGGATGCGCGTCCTACTACATAGTAATATATAGGTACTAGGTACCTACTAATTATAAAAAAATACTCCATTAATGTTAATAAAATTAGTAATTTTTAATTATAGAGTGTTTAAATTCTGGAATTTGAATCTGAAGGAAATTATTTATAGATATAATTGCTCGATAAAGGTGGATCTGGATATCAACAGATTCCAGCATAGTAAATAATGTTCGTCTTTTTTTTTTTTTTTTTTATACCACTTAGGTTGCAAACAACCATACGGCCCGCGTGATGGTAAGCAGTTACCGTAGCCTATGGACGCTTGCAACACCATATTATTTATATATATATATACCATATTATTTATATTATTTTTATTATTATTTTAATTAATCATAAAAACATAATGGCTATCGGTAGTCATAATAATAAAAATAAATCGTTAAATCGGCTGTCTCTACCTACCTCAATTAGGGTACGAAAATAAACAAATTATTTTCACAAATAACAATTCAAATAAACGTGTAATATTTTGGATTAAACTGTTACTTTGAATCAAATGATATTAATAACTACTATTTGGGTATCTGGCTAATAAAACTACGGCCTTACTCATAAACGCTATTTAACTAAATCTACTGAATAAATGGTCAAATAAATAACGTCACCTTGTTGTCATTGTCAAACAATTTGACGTTATTTAGGTGACCACTTAATCAGTTTATTCGTTAAATAACGTTTTATGAGTAAGGGGGCTAATGCTATAAATACTTAACTAAGTACCTACTGTTCCTAACGAAATGATAACAGAAAATCAAAACAAAGAAAGCTTAGCACAAATTCTCGATAACCATCAAAAGCACTGCAACATTATTACACAAAAAATCGCACAAACCTCGACAGTATTTTTCACTTATCGATTTTCACCACACAACCTATACGTCCGATCCCGACGATGGAATCCGATGTATTGAATCGTAACAGCTTACCTACTCGATGATAAGCTTAGCATGGAACGACCTGTAAAGTTATCTATATTTACTAGATAGCAAAAGGTAAGTAGTAAGGTATATGCAGTGATTATTGCAAATTGTATTCACATTTCTTACTAGCTTATAAGCTTTCAATCAAGAGTGTTTTTTTGTACGGACTTTTTGTTGATACGAATCAACAAAAAAGCACTCTTGATTGAAATGCCAAATGTGAGAACAATATTTGATTAAATGTCTTGCCAATAATGTATTCAATAGCCAAAATTCAGAGTAAGTTCCCTTTTTTAGGGTAGTAGGGTAGAGGCACCAATAAATGAACGTTTAAGCGTTTTTTCCATCTTTAAATAGCTATAACTCGGTCATTTCATGACATAGGCGCTTGTTGTTTTTTTCAATAATACCTTGATAATGTAAGAAAATTTAGGTTTTATCCCTATAGTTGAACACTGAGCCCTAATTGTGAACGTTTTGTACCCAATAGTTGAACTAACATTTGAGTAGGGGTTGATTCCATAGTAGTTCGTTCATTTAATGGATTAATGAACCATAAAATGAACGAATAATATTCTAAGTGAATATTATTCGTTCAGCTTGAGGCAAATATACCCAAAGGTTGAACTAATAAAATGTGAACCGTTCAAATTTCGACCACCGATCTTAATGGTGATTCTATAGAAAAGTTAGGTTTAAAATAATCAAAATAATTTGTTCAACTTTTGGTAACTAAGTTCATAAATTTTATAAAATTCATTTGAGTATTTTTGTTTTGGTGTTTAATCGTTAACTTATAGGTTTTAATGGGTATAAAAATTAGACCTTTTTCCATTAGTTGAACGCCGTTCATCTATTGGATCAAGTGAACAAAATTTAATCCATTACTTGAACAGTAAATTTCTCTAAAAAACGGTAAATAATGTTTTAATATAATATTAAGTTATTGAAAGCAGAATATATCAAGATTTTATTCCAACCAAAACTGCTCTAATATGACATTAATTCTTTCTATACGCTGACAATGTTCTTAAATTTGGAGGGACTTACCGTTATAAGGTTTCCATATAAAACCGATTTTTGGCGGGTAACGTAACACATAAAAATTCACCGCAAGCGCGTCTGGGCTGTCATTGTCAATGTTGTTAAGGAATATGGAAGAAAAAATATTGCCTTATAGGGAAAAAAATATTGCATACATGTAAATTTAGGGATTATATTATATTTTTTTAATTTTCGGTCGATTGTTCATCTATTGGGGGTCGGTCATCTTTTGGTGCCACTACCCTATGCAATTTGAAATATAACACCAAGTTTGTCGACAATTTGCAGTTAAAACTCCTCCTGGGGCAGTCGGGTAAAAAAGCTATTTAGATATCTACGTACAGTCAGCAACATAAGTAGCTCATCACATACAAATTTTCAAATCGTCTGTACCTACAAATATCTATCCATGATGAACAAAATAGTGTGTAGATTTTTCTAAACACACATTTTCAACATATCTGTTAGCTTTATTTGTCCATATTATGGATTAGTTTTGTAGTTATTGTACAGGTGTTTTGAACAGCTACTTATGTTGCTGACCGTACCAACTTACCTACAAAATTATCAAAAAGAACTCAGGATCCTACTCTAATTAAATACTAACGTACCTAGGGCATCGGAACCGGGAATTCCCGGTTCTGAGGGTTGCAATAAGAACCGGTTCTTAAATATAAAGAACCGGTTCTTAAGGGTCTTTCGGTTCTTCCGTTTTTTTTTTTTTTTTTTTTATACTGTTTATAGGCCTGTGTTTGACTGCAATCTCACCATGGTAAGTGATGATGCGGCCGAAGGTGGTAAGCACACAAAGCCTAGAAGGAACTGGCTCTCAAGTGCAGCTGTCGGAACACACCGAAAGGTGCTTGGCGACAGATTTTCAACTTAAGGGTGGTAGCCAGCCAGGCGGGTACTACAAAGTACCCTACCACCGTGCTATGGTTTCCTCACGATGTTTTCCTTCACCGAAAGCTCAAGCTCATTGTAGGATTCGAACCCGGGACCTTCGTCTCGGTATCCGACGTCACTACCACTGAGCTATCATCGCCTTGAAATTTTAAAAAGTCGTTTAGGATGGATCAGTAAATTTCATAGAACAATCAAAACACACTATAGGTGGTTAGTGTCGCAGCATGAAGCTACTTGTGGCGATTAAATAATATTAATAAAGCAAAACGGCAGCTTGTGAAGAGCATGTTGGTGTGTAGCGACACCAAACTCCAGCTATTTAACTATATTTAATTGATTATGTGTATAATTATTAACTATTATTAATTGATTATGTGAATTATTATGTTTATGCAATCTTTGAAATTCCTATTATGTTCCTAAAATTTAATAATACCTATAAGTAATTAATTGTTCATCATCTACATATCCTGTTCCCAGCTATTTGTGATCGATGCAATATGTTCGCTTCTTCCATTCTGCCTTTCTATCCGTCATAACAGCATTCACTACTTTCTTATTTACATTATCTTTCTCACGATCTACCCATCTCTTTTTCGGTCTTCCACTTCCCGTGTATCCAACCACTTCCATATTCATAACTCTATTACTCACGTGGCTTTCATTCTTCCTAATAACATGCCCATACCGCTACTTTCAAGCTTCCTCTTATGTACTCATTATTTATCATATCCATTCTTGTCACTCCATACATCCATCTCAACATAATCATCTCAGCTGCATGTCTTTCATCCATCTTCTTTACCTAATGCCCAACATTCTGAAACATATATTAAGACTAAGACCTGCCATCACGGACTATATATTTTCCCCTTTAGCTTCTGGGGTATTCTTGGATCACATGTTTATTTTGTGATCTGTCGCCATTTTATCCAACCTACATCGTTCTGCATTTGTGAACCGAGGTAACAGAAGTCGTAGAAGACTGGTACTGAAACTCCATCAAGTAAAATAGACGCGAAAGTAGAAATACCGCCAAAATTGCAGAACATATGTTTAGTTTTAGTTCAGCTAATGTTCAAGCTCTCTCCAGCTCTTGTAGCCATTTCACCATCCTACTCTTTCAACGACAAAGCATCCATTATCACCAGGAAGAGATAGGGCATCACAGCAGACCCTTAGTGTAAGCCAATACCTACATTGAAAGTATCGGTATCTATAAGTAATTAGTTATGTTAGGTATATTTTTATTAAAAAAAAACTAATATAAATAAAAAAACTGGTTTGTTAAAAGACTTGATTACATTTATGTTATTTTAATCAAAAGCTGTGATTCCGAATTCACTGTTTGATTGTCATTCTACGTCATATTCGATCATAGAAAACAATTTTATTGTCATTATTATACTAAATATAATGTTTTTGATGATAAATGAATAAAAAGAGCAAAAGTTTATATCGAATAATTAATGGAACCGAAAGAACCGGGTACCCGGTTCTGGACTAGAACCAGAACCAAAAAAACCGGTTCTCAAAATATGGCCGGTTCTCGATGCCCTAAACGTACCTACGTTCATATAATCAAAACTATATCAATAAGTGCTAGATTATTAAAATTTGAAATAAGGTCGATAATCGCATAAAAATACTTGTAAAATAAGGATATCGCATATTGTTATCTATAAACACTAACATAGCTGCCCATTAACCCCATTCATAAAGCATGACATTCGTGGACTAAGTTAGTAACAGTTTAGTTATTATTTAAGTAAATTGAATTTTAATATAGGTATGGAACCGGCTTCGGCATGGAATTTGGCCGAAGCACGAAGTTTCATACAAAAGAGGAGTTTCCCCAGCGAGAAACTGTCTTTATATGGTCTTTATGCACTGCATTGGTATCGTTTTAAAGTTAAACAAAAACCGGCCAAGTGCGACTCGGGCTCGCACACGAAGAGTTCCGTGTAATATTAACTAACTCAACTTTGCTATGAAAAAAAAACGCCAAAAATATTGAATGAAAGGTAAATTGCGGTTTACGACTTATGACGTAAAAACTATTTACTAGATCTCGTTAAAACCAATTTTCGGTGGAAGTTTGCATGGTAATATACATCATCTATTTTTATAGTTTTATCATATCATCGTCTTATTTTAAAACTTACAGGGGGGGGGGACACACATTTTACCACTTTGGAAGTGTCTCTCGCGCAAACTATTCAGTTTAGTTTTTTTTTTTATTAGAAACCTCAATATCTTTTTTGAAGACCTATCCATAGATACACCACACGTATGGGTTTGATGAAAAAAAAAATTTTGAGTTTCAGTACTATACTCTATTTCACATAGGATGAGTCGTCAAGGTCAAGGGTTTTTTACCAATATCTAGTGAAATTCCATTTGATTACTCTGAAATAATATTCACAATATTTCGTGAAACCTAGCTCTATCATAGTATTCCTTTATTATATCGAAATGAACATTAACCATTGAGAAATGTAATAAAATACCTAAATACGGAACCCTAAAAAGTCAGCTTGCAAAAGGTTTTATCATACTAAATGTGGCAATGTTTTTTTTTGCTATTTCGTTCAATCTAGCGGCATAGTGTAAACATAGCGGTCTGTGCACTTGAGGTCCTAATGCCTTCTACAGTGCAACTGCCGAGAGAATGCGTTTCTGACACCCAGGGTGCCTAGACAAGATGGTTGGCGACAATCGTCATCGTTAGTAAACGATCAACATTTGTATGGGATTGACATTTCAAATCGAAATATCACGTGATTTTTAACAATCTCTTATGTCAATCCCATACAAAGGTTGATCGTTTACTAACGATGATGATTGTCGAGAACCATCTTGTCTACGGGGTCTGTACCCAGAGTGTAAAGAATTGACGTTAGTGAACGCTTACTAATGCGTTTGCGTTTACGACACTTCTCTATAGGAATTGGCACAGCGCCTCTACCGGAATACTTATGGTACTAATTTCTCCCATACGCAAGCGCTTCTTCTATTGTTAATGACCAAATCACGGAAACGGCTAAACCGATTGTGATGCGAGTTTCAGAGGAAGTTTCAGTATTTTCTTAGCTTAGTAAAATTCCACCATAATCAGATTTGACGTTTCCGTGATTTGGCCAATATTAACACACGCATTCTCATTGCACACATGCGCATTTATGCATAGACAAGTGGCATCAGTTTGCAGCAATCCGTCTGAACTTCTTTTACGTCTGTCTTCGGCAGCCGCACTGTAGGCACAGTACGCCTACCATGAGTTTTCTACACCAACGTAATCTACGGTCGTTAGCGACTACGGTGAAACATTTTGTATGAAATGGTTTCAAAAGTGTCCACTAGAGGCGGTGCTCGTCATACAAAATATTCACCGTAGGCGTTAGCGAATGTAGATTATGTTAGCGTAGAAAACTCATGGTAGAGGTACTGATCTGTAGGCTTTGTAAACGGCGCCAAATCGCTGTGGAATTTCTAATGTCCTAAGCGACGACGGTAGCCACTTATTATCAGGTAGTCCGTCTACTTGCTCGTCAGACTTCAGTGCTTCTACCATGAGTTTTCTACACTAACGTAATCTACAGTCGCTAGCGGCTACGGTGTAACATTTTCTATGAAATGCTTTCGAAAGTGTCCACAACGGTGCTCGTCATACATAATATTCACCGTAGTCACTAGCGTGTGTAGATTACGTTAGTGTAGAAAACTTATGGTAGAGGTACTGCTGACATCTATAGCAAGCAATAAAAAAAAAAACAATATTTCTATCCAATAGAATCATAAAATAATTTCCTCTAGAATCTTATTAGCATGCATCACAGATAGGACTGGTCTATCGTTTATAAACATGAGCCAATAACGCAATAACGGTCGCATTTATACCACAGTTAGACAACAGAACAAACCCGTTCCATTTACATAGGTAACTTTAATTCAAAGAATGTTGACCCCTACGATTATACAATCTATCCGTCTGATATTGAAAAGATATTAGGTTTTTTAAGACTCGAAAATTTTATTACGATGTTTTTGTATAATCTTGTTTTAAATAAATAATAATAATGAATTATATCTGTTAACTCCGGTCTTCACGATACAGGCTTGGCCTAGGTGTGAAGACCGCTTATTATTATTAAATATTGTGTATGCCAGTATGTACCATGTCACATTTCTTTTTTTTTTGTCACATTTCTTATTACAAGTTACCAAAAAATTAAGCAAACTATTTGGCGGGAACATGCAAAGTGACGTTGCGTTTTCGTGGTGAGGATTTATCCCATAAAGATCAATCCATGTGCACAAGTGAAATATCCTGACATTTTCCCCCTTATCACAAAATATGGTTAAAGGTTTATAATGAACTCATTATAAACAAAAAATAACGATTCCTCAATATGCCAAATGAACGACTTCGATCGCTAACTACTGAAATATTTAGCCATATAGTTCTACGAAGGTAAAAATAACAAAAACTTGAAAAATATCAAATTTCCCGCCTCATGCTGAGCATAATCATCAGTACCGAGGCGGGAAATTTGTTTTTTTTTTCGAGTTTGTTTTTTTTTATCTTCGTAGAGTAGATCTGTTTCAGTGATTAGCGACCGTTGAAGTTAATTTGGAACATTGTGTTTTGAATGTTTTTTTTGTATAATATGAGCCGGTTTCTCTAAAAACCGTAAAACTGACTATTTTGGGAAATGTACAAAATTCATTAATCTTTAACAAAAAGTATCAATTCTACAATATGCTAAATGAACTACTCGCGGTCGCGAATCACTGAAATATCTATACATATTATTCTACGTAGGTAAAAAAAAGAAACTCGGAAAAAATCAAATTTTCCGCCTCGGTACTGATGTTTAACCTTAAAGGAAGTTTAGTAAAACCAGTCACTCAGTCACTTTCTAACGTCATATAACAAAAAAGAGACGATTGCTATTTTAAAACTTAGGTTTGCGTTAAACCTTGTTCTGTAATCTGAGAGGGGGATAAAGTTATCTTAAAAAGTTGTATATTACGTCCAAAAACTGGCAAAAACAATCTTAATAAAAATTATATCTTCTTCGTCGAAAAAAAAACTAAGCTCCAACATCGCTGCTTATCAGTGACTTACCAACGAAACTAGCCAGGGGTACGTTTAAGTAAGCTGACATCGTTACTGAAGATCCAGAAGAAACTTTACCTTTATTGTACTTTTTTTATCATCAACCCTCTGATGCCTACAAACAAAACGTCTATATGTTAAGAACCTAAGTATTAACCCTTTCCCCCCGGGGTAGTGCTTTTTAACGAATTTCTGCTTTTTAACTTTATTATTATAATAAGGTAGGTAAAAGGAAACACACAGATTTTTTTTAGATTTTTATTATACCTAGAAGTACTATTTCCAAGACCTAGACTTTAAAGTACCGTCAGGAACTTCGTGTCATCACAATGTTAGAAACTTTGATAGAAACAATAACAGTAATAGATCCAATCATGACTCATTAATAATTAAACTAATAGGTTTTTAATTACAGATTCACCTCGTGGTATTCAACAAAACAATTTTTCTTTTCATTTACACAAAAAAACACGTTGCAATGCGAACATTTATTATAAGGTTTCGACTGAATCTTCTTCAAACTACAAACCTCACACCTTCCCCTGTTCTCTACGAACTTAGGCCAATGGATGCCTCTGTTACTCATGCGTATGTTTTTCATAGTGGAATAGTCAGATTTGCGCCTTTTGGAAGGGCCGAATTTCGCAGTATTATCAGTAGAAGTCTTTCTTTTCTGACTAGCATCTTTCAGCCTTGAGTAACAGAGCCTCGAAAATCTTTTACGGTAGTCTGTTCCATTATAAGTCCATGAATGACATAAGAATTGACAAATGCGATGTCCAGAAGACCCCAAAACAACCTGTGCCACCATTTTGGAGATTTGCGATCTATACAGTAAAGGGCTCTCAAACGATCGGCTGTATCTACGTAACCCATAAAAAAATTCATACCTATAAATGTTAGGAGTTCCTCCTTTTTCAGGTTCAATACCTTGCCTTTCTGAGTAGCATAATGGTTACTTTGGTACACAATATTGTCAATAATATCTCCAATCAATACTAAAAATATATCAGTCGGTGTGGTACAGTGAGCAAAACAGTCTTCTACTACTTCAGTATCTGCAATGTATTCCGGTAAAATTTTATCTAGTACCCTCTTTTCCATTTACGGTTTGGTTCGGGTAATCGCTGGTTAGTTCGGTGTGAAGACGTATTTGCAGATGGTAGATCATTCTGAACGCTAGATCCAGGTATTGGAGATGTGGGTACCTGGTTTATAGGGCACTCCATTACATCTTCATTTGACGGCGACGATGGCGGAACTTTGGCAAAAACACTGTCTAGAGCTCTTTCGAAAACCTTATCGAAGCCTCTTGGTGAGGGTAGTTGAAGATTTTCCACTTCATCATCGGACACACCTGCATCATAATCTTCGTCGCAGTCCAGAATCTCTTCTAATAACAGGGCTTCAATCAGACCACTATTGTTTGTAATGTCCATCTCAATGACTGAAAAAATAAGAAAATAGGTCAGAACAATAATAAAAATTGAAAAAACATTCGTTTATGGTAAAACAAAATACCCACTTCATCGAGTATGTGTATCATAAAAACACATAATTTTTGGGACTACAATCACCTGACGGTACTTCTAAGTCTACGTCAGTTTTTATCAAATATTCAAATAAAATAAAGTAATAATACATTATACCAGCTTTTAGAAATGTTGTCAAAGATATAAAGAACGTAAATTGTAAAAAAAATAGCACTTACCTATGATATTCTGTTTATAAAAAAATTCCAATTACACTGCACAGTGAAGTGATAAAATGTTCGACAGGTTGTAACTCACTCTTCAAATTATTCGGCAACACAACGCGGTAATTCAAATAACGCGCTGTGATTGGCTTACGGAAACGGTACTCTAAAGGATCGTCAGTTGTAGTTAACATAAAGTGTTTTCGTACCTAAGTTATCAGACGAAAAATGTTGAGGTACTTCTAAGTACCGTAAGGCGGGAAAGGGTTAAGGTTCTTAACATAATGACGTAATTAAGATTAGAAAGATACAAAACCTGTACTAGACCGGGAGATACTGGCACAAATTTCCTGGTCATTTGTACCAGTATGGCGACCCTTCAGGGGTCTAATTACGTAATGACGAAAAGGAAAATGATGGTAATAGCGCTGGTACCGGGGCGGCCCAATCGACGAGTGTCGAACGATTTGTTCCATAAAATTTATGTATTTTCCGATAGTCGATAAAAAAGAAATGGGTGGTTGCGCGTATTAAAATAAATGTTGTAGATTTAAGCTAGTTATTAAGTTGGTTTCAATAAAATGTTATTATTATTATTGTATTATTTGTACCAAACTAATTTTTGCATAGCTAATCGTCGTCGAGTAGTCATTCATGAAAATCACCATGCCATACTTTTCCGACATTTCCAATTAGCCGCCATACCACCGCAAAGGTGCGATTAATGCCCACGCGATTGGGCCGGGCGACGGTGCCAACGCTATGACCATCATTTTCCTTTTCATCATTAATTAATTAGACCCCTGACTACAGATGTAAAAATCCCGGAATTATACGTATAAAACCAAATGACCTTCGAATCATTCTTGAATTATTCTGAATTATACTCTCCTACAAAAATAAACATACTTTATTTTACACTTTGTGAAAACACAATTTGAAGTTTGATTTAATATTCAAATCAATATAAAGTAGCTAAATTACTATTAAAACTAATAAAAGTATGTAAACTGATAACCACCACCTACTGTTTTGTTTCGCTTACTCCTATTACAAACCACACGCGCAAAAAAACGACAGAAATTCAGTGCAATTCCACCGCATGAAAGAAAGAGACCGCTATATGTCTTGAATGCAGCCGAGCAGCCGCCGCCGCCCGCTTTGAAGAATCGTTATACGATTTTTTCTTAAATATTAAATTCTTCATAATATTTAACTGTATAGTGAAATTATCCGTTTTAAAAAATCTGTCTAGAGAATTTCGATTTTAATTGTGACTTTCTGACAGCTAACAGTAGGCAACACTTTGGTGAACCGTCGCATACGTACACCAAACTCATACACTCACGCGGCGCGAGAGTGTGCATTTGGCATTTTTCGGAATGATTCGGCGCCCAGCGGAATGATACCATATTTTACGAAATAAAACGATGTGAATTATACCATTTAAAACATTGAAAACAAAAAGTGATTATCAACACAGTTTTAATAATAAAGTGCTTATTTACAGGTAGCATAGGCAGGTTACTTAACTAAAATTCACGGAAACCTTCAAATCACATGATACCTACCATACTTGAAGGTAAAAACTCTATAATTGCCCTTTAAATGCCTCAAAAAATAAAAGAAAATAGTTTTTATTATAAAAATCTCAGTTTTTAACTCTAAAGGAATTAAACGGCATTTTATGGAATAATACGGAATCAATCCATATTTGGAGAATAATTCCAATCGGATTGATTCGAATTATTCCGGGCTCACATCTATACCCCTGACGGAACGCCATACTGGTACAAATGACCAGTAAATTTGTGCTGGTATCTCCCGGTCTATTCGGTAGTAGATTCGAAATCTATGACGATACCTTTAAAAGTTTACAAACCGAAAACAATAAATTATGTCTATCAATAGTCAATCATTTTGTTTTACTATAGTAGATTTCAAATTTATAAGATTTTTCAATGGATAATGATTATTTCAATGAAGGAATACTATGATACAGCGAGGTTTCATGAAATATTGCGTGTACTATTTCAGAGTAATCAAATGGAATTTAACTAAAAGTGAAAAAGACTACTTATAGCAGCGTTTCTAATATTCTAACTTCTAGTTACCCAATTTTTTTTACTTTTATATTTCGATGCACGGAAACCTAATGATCATTATTTTGTGGCGGTTCCCAATTTTGATAATAAAGTGATTATACTTTGTAGTTTGAATATTTTCATGTTTTACTTGAAAAAAGGAACGAATTATAAACAAAAAATAATAATACATTAGGTACAACATTTTATAAGTTATTAATATGACTTTTATACGAACGTTTTATTTAACTCTCGGACGGAACGCGGAACCCCTATGACCCTTCCACGGAACCCCCAGGGTTCCGCGGGCCACCTTTTGGGAACCGCTGGTTTCGATATGCCGATATTTTTTCGATATCGTTATCAAAACTTTTCGGCACGTCCTACATACATCCCTAGTGACAACAATAAAGTTGCCAAAATTGCTCAGTAGCGCCACTTGCGTTTCGTTTCACGCAGTTTTGTTTCACAGAACATTAATTTATGATTCCAAGCTAAGATACATATTATATTTTCTTAAATGCATGACAATTTACTAACTTAACCTAAAATATAATGAACACGCAAGTGTTTTATAATTAATATTATATTATCCGACGGTTATTAATCTTACTGAATTTGGTCTGTCAAACAAAACATACATCGATCGGAATGCAAGCAGCGTAAAACGAATCGGAAACCAAACGTAAACAAAAGAAAATCCACTCGAATGTGACGTTAATTTGAAATTTTATAAAAACAAGCAAATAAAAATGTGTAGAGTGTGAGAATGGTGTTTATAATCTTAATCTTTATACGTAAAGATATCGTTAATTAAATTCGTAGATTAAACGCTCGTATATCTATAAATATCAGTGATATGACCAACGGGAAGCGACACAGGAAACAATTACCTACTACCAAGTTTGAAACTTGATGACTTATTTCACTTTTCTATAGCCATGGGTACATCGTACAAAGAACTATTTCGTCTATACGACTTAATTCAAAACGGAGATTCCAGGTATTTATACATATTTTGCTACCTTGCTATAACTAGGTCCTACTTTTTGAAAATGTTGACTCACAATCCATGTCACACCTTATTTTTTAACACCTGCCAGTTGATAGACTGGTTGCAAAAATAAACAGCTGCATAATTCTTTTGTTTTTCATTTTTCTTTACAAAAATAAACGTTGTTTAGTGTGTGGTAGTTTGTAATCAATGGTAGTTTCCTTTTTATAATTACACAGGTAACTTCTGTGTGTCTTTAACTGTTTTCTTTATTTAAATGTTTTTATTACTCAATCAAGTAACAAATACTTTAAAAAATAAAAAATTGTACTCATTTTATATCCTAAGTTTTTAAAGGCATTTAGCATTCCCTGGACAATATTGTTATAATTAGGATCTTTTGTGTTAGGTACCTAAAAACTTTGAAAAATCATTTTTATACCCAGTGAGTATATTTCGATAGATGTAAAATTTTCAAAATCTGCATCCTTCAAGTTCTTGACATTGGATGTAGGTACATAATTATGAAAAACAAAAGTGTCATGTGCTATGTTAAAGCAAAACTTAATAGTTTAATAGATACTTAAATTAATAGATACAGATCCAAATCTATGTTTTATATGAAGTTATTCAAAAAACTTTGTCATACCAGATCTGTGTTATTTAACATTTTTAATGTTCGATTTATTCATGTTAAATAATATGTTGCAATAATTGTGACCTTTTGTGTAGCAGAATGTTTTGTAAACAAACTCCAAGATGCTCCAAAAGTTATTTTTAAGTTAATGATTGACTTTGCGAGAATACTGCTTAATTTCAGTTTCCAAATAACATAAGTTGATGAATGTTATAAAAAGAAAATCCTACAATTACCTAATATAAATGCAAGTTTCAGTTTTCTCACTCAATACTCAGCTCACAGGAGGGAATGTTCAAATTCATATTATTATCATCTTAATGAAAATGAAATGAAGTCATTAGAAGTATTTGTAATTGTCACAATTTCTTACTTTGTTAGTTTATTATTCTATTCACTGTATGCTTCAAAATCAAAAAGTCATTTATTCCGTTTAGGCCCTGGTAAGGCACTTATGAACATTAATACCTTGGCTCGCAGTTAAAAATACAGGTCGTTGTTTTGGTCAGCGACAGCGACTCAGGGTCGATAATACAAATGATACTGGTGCTAAAAAAATATTTAAAAAATACTTTATTATTTTTTAATAATAAAAATAAAAAAAAAAATTGAAAATCATATAATAAGCTAAAATGTTGACATAATACTCAACGGGAGTACGTGGGAGTAAAGGGGTGGGGCGATGGCGGCTTGTGCCTAGCTCTAGTCTGTGCACGTGCCTAGTAACCATACTTTGCGGTAATTTTATTTCAAATTGAATAAGGTATTTCTCAACATATTTACAGTATTTAATGGAATTAAGTCCATTTTTGGGGAATATATATTTTGTACTACCGCTCCTGGGTCGCTTGTCGCCGACCAAAACAACACCCTGTATAACAATGACAATCAATTCATAATAGAGACACGCATCCCTCACGAGAACCAACGGGTTAAGTTGGTACAGTTGAATTTACCATCGGTTAAAATACACTTAAACTGAGAAGACTTCTGCTTTGACTCTTGTCGAGAATGTGAGCGCCTAGTCATATTACATGAGATGGTTTTTATGAGTCTAGTCTAGTTTTAAACCAAGTCTAGTAGAACCCTAACTATAGGAATGACAATGATGGATATATTTAAAACCTGGGTTTTTCTAGACTTGCCATCTTACGTAATAAGAGGGTATAAGTTCTCTAGTAGGACTGTCGAAGAGGGATAAAAATATATAGAGGGATAAAGTAAATCGACGCACACTATGCCATCAATAAGTACAAATCTAGAAATTTGTGATAAAAATCCCAAGCAATTAAGTGGCCGTAGGTAGAGTTAAAGTGAAAGATGGTAATTTAATAACTTCAATTTAATAAATTCATATCAATAGAGTAGTTTCTGAAACAAATAACCACCCTCTTTTAGAAGTTGCTTTAATCATTAAATAGCAGTTCCTGTTTTTTTTTTCATAATGTAGTTTTAGGATGTGCATCCCATATGGTGGTGTCACTTCCTTTGGAAAGTGTAATTTAGATGTGACCTACATGTCAAACACTTGCTCTTCTAAATTGCCTAATTAACTAATAATACCATGTGTCAACTTCCTGTCCTCTTAATTTGAATAATTGTGTAAACTTCTAATAGGCCTTTGCATCATTTCTTCGGTCTAACTATGCCTATAATTATATTTGTAGTTGTAATTTTCCTAAAAATTTAAAGTAGTACCTATAAAATAAGATTTAAAATATATATGTATATAAGGTCTTTCTAAAGTTATGGCGGATATTTTTAGGGAAGAATGTAAAGGTCATTAGTAATCAAAAAAACATATTAGAAAAATAAACCATACATTGAAAATACTACATTATTTATAAATTAATACTTGGTACCTACATAAAGTTCAATTTTGTTTTTTTTTTTTTTCTTGAACCATCAGACGGATTATTTTTCTAATATGTTTTTTATTACCTTTACATTCATCCCTAAAAATATCCACCAGAACTTTAGAAAGACTTTATATAAATATTGATGAAAAGTTTACTGCAAAAACCAATATTTTTTCAAGCCTATGATAACTTTTTCCTCTTATTCAGGGTCATGAAAGTTTATCTCATTAAAAGGAATAAGTATGTGTTATTGTTATAATAATAAATAGGTTCCAGGAAATTTATTGTTGACCAATCATGTTTTTTTAACGAAACTCTTAAAAAACACTATCAAATGATTTTTTTAACATATCTATCTCATAATCTACCTCTTTACTTATAATATCATTGATCAAATGTATAATAACTACTTTAAAAAAAAAAAAAAACTTTTCCAGGTCTGTGGAATGTTTCCTGGCTGACTCATCAATATGTCTAAATGTGGTGTTACCTTGCAAAGGTATTGGAGTGCTACATTTAGCTGTTGGCATAGAGCCTATAGAGAAGTCTAAGGAATGTACGGAGCTATTATTGAAAAGTGGAGGAGATCCTAATTTGTGGTGAGAAATTTAATGAAGCTAAAGAGTTGCAAACTCTAGAACTGCCTATTATATATATGAATATTTTACTAATAGGAAGCTACATTATCCCTGAGTAGCTACTACTACTTTTTGTACGCACGTAGGTACCAATTTGTTCGTCGTACATAGTCCGGTTCCCTTCTTGAAGTCTTCATAACTTACCATGGTGAGGTTGTGAATAGGCTTCCGTAAAAAATAATATTATAAATTACATAAATGTGAAATTTTTTAAGGCGATGATAGCTCAATGATAAGTGTGGTCGGAAGCCGAGACGAAGATCCCGGGTTCCAATCCTACAATGAGGTTGAGCATTCAGTGAAGGAAAACATCGTGAGGAAACCATAGCACGTTGAAGGGTACTTTGTGGTGACTGACTGGCTACCCTCAAGTTTAAAATCTGTCGCCAACTATCGGTGGTGGTCCAGTTCCTACTAGGCTTTGTGTGCTTACACCTTTTGGCCACATCAAAACTTGCCACAAATTGCGGTCAAACAATCTACAAAAATACAATGAAAAATAAACGTTTGTACGCGTACTAGCTAGTTTCATGATTACCCACTATGCAGCAATGAAGACTTCATAACCCCAGTCCACATAGCAGCGATATGGGGTCGTGTAGACAATCTGAAGCTGTTGATCGGGTGCGGCGGTGACCCCTCGCGGAGGGACATCGATGGACACTCCGCCTTCGACTATGCGGCGAGGGAACAACAGTGGGATGTGTTCGACTACCTACATAATGTTGTGGACCAACTCGACGACTCTGTGGGCTCTAAGTGCGGATACACTTTGGATCTTGGTATGTGGAGATGATTTTTAGTCTTTGGTGGTTTTAGATATTATGCAGGAGTAAAATAATATGAAAATTAATTAGAGAATGCTTTCCATTAAAATAAAGTTAAATGAGTAAATTCAAAAGAATGAAAACTAAAGTATGTATTATAGATCCTGGGTGGGCTAAGAGGCTCAAGCCCGCCCGCCCCCAAGCCGGCTGGATCAAACCCCTCAGCTCCCCCCCCCCCAGTAACTTATAATGAATGATTGTTATGTCATTGTCTATTTCAGAGAGAGTATTAGTGACTACAGACCAAATGGTTGCCGAATATGAAACTATACAAGACGACAAGAACCAAAATGCGTCGGCTAGCCGAAAATCAGAAATGGTCCGAGATTGGTGCGACAAAAACAGCTTAGTCATAAACAAGCTGTACCCAACTATACTTGGGGACACTTACCTTATAGATAACGAATCAGAACCATGGAGAAGTATCGAATTCACCCTTGATCTCACTAAAGATGGTACTTCAAGTTTATTGAGTGAAACACAAACGAGTTACAAAACATGTACTTCAAATAAGCAATCAATAGCAATAAGCGGCGTAAATCCTTTAGATATAACATTAGACAATACAAATGGATCTCATGACTCGACCAAATCTAAACAAAGAAAGAGTATTTACGAAAACTTTTCACTTCCCGGTTCTCCAAAAACGATAGCTCACAAAAATTACAATTCTAAAACTAGTTTGAAATCTAAAAATCGTAGTACATTGAATTCTGAATTTAAAGCGAAAATGAGCTTTGAAGATTCGCGATCTCATAGGAATTTGGATAAAGTATTAGCTGTTGTACAGAATAAGACTAATGAATGGTTGTACACAAGCAGTAAGATAGACGAGACTGATGTAAAAGGGTGTAATACTAGAAGGTCGTCGGCTAGTAGTGGTGTAAGCAGCAATTTTTCCGGAGGCAGTATTGTTATAGCGCATTTACAAGAAGAATACAAGTATGAGGATAAAGAAGAGGATGTTGTGTTGATTGAGAAGAGATTACTGGTCTCTCCGGTTATGTAAGTATATTATACAAACATACGTGTCGAATTGATAATGTCCTTATTTTTGAAGTCGATTAAAAATAACTTACTTTCTTATCAGGTGATAAGGTCATGGTAGAAGTGCTCGCGGTGTAGCATGATTAGCCGTTCGTAATCGATCGGCAAAGTTAAGCTACCGCCGGTGTGGCCGGTATCTGGATGGGTGACCGCCTAGTGTTATTTTCAAATCGAGCGTTTCCGAGGCACGTAAAGCCATTGATCCCGGCTATCACATAATTGTGATAGTCGTTAAGCTAGTTGGAGGCCTCCTAGGCGGCTTGAAAACCTCCAACAGTAGGTTGACCACTAGTCTACCTTCACCGATTCGCAGTAGGCACGCGTGGTGAAGTATCTGCCCATTCCCTTTCACCCTCATTTGTGAAAGAAGGCCTGTGCTCAGTGGGCCATTTATAGGCTGATGATGATGATAAGGTCACAACAGATTTCGAAGCCATTGATGTCCTCGGAACTTTTCGGTGGTGGAAAACCCTACCTGGCTACTCAAGTTAAAAATCTCTTCTTGAGAATCTTTTAATAGTCTTCTCAGTTCAAGTTGCATTTAGAAAGTCATTGCCGGTGTAGTCATTTTGTTAAAGTTCATAAGTGCCTTATCAGGGCCTAAATTAAATAAATACTTTTTGATTTTGATTTGATTTTATTCCTTTGAGCTTTGTGTGCTAGAACTACCTTAATTTTAAATTTATTACTATTAACAGACTGCCAGTAGATGAGGCAGCAGAGAGCCCTGACCACACGGTGGTCTCAGTGGCATCCTCCCTCCCAGCTTCGGTCCAGTTCGACAACAACACCCTCCGGGCGGAGTTGCTCCGGCTGGGCTTCAGACCCGGTCCCATAGTAGACAATACGAGGACCTTGTACCTGAAGAAACTACAGGCCTTGAAGAAGAACCCTATTGTTGTCTGTAATCAAGGGAAAAGTGAGTATTTTTAAGCTATTCTTTCCCGTATGCCAATATTAAAACTATAGTAAGCAACTTTTTAAAACCTTTATGGGAACAATTCCGAATGACATTTAAAAAAAATATGTCAATTTTAATATTTTACTTTTAGGGTTATATTTTAATTTCATAATTGCTTACAAAATTTTATAGATTCTATAATGGTATTGAAAATTAAATTACCAAGTAAAAAAATTACTAAACTAATATTAGATAACGGTACGCATCCATTTAACATACCACAAAGTTATGTTAATTTGCCTCCAAATAAACTTGATATTTCTCACAGCATACAGTATAGAATTGGAAAAATCCCTACGTAACGACGAATGGACTAAAAACCTCTCACCGTACATAGAACTAGAGACTAAAGCCCGTACCGACTTCACAAATCCAAACAAGAAATGGCGGGAAGGGACCGCCAAGACATCTTTCACTTATTTACTTCTGGATCCGCGGATGACTGCCAACCTACCCGCGAGGGCCGGCAAGCAAACTCAACACGAGTCTTGGATTACATTCGTGAATTCCATATTTTATGTTGGCAAAGGTTTGTATTACTTTTTGTATTTCGACTATGAATTATTAGCAAAAAAGATTTTGACATTGAGCTATAAGTACCTTCTACGTACTAGAAAAGCTATTCCATCAAAAAATGTGTCGCAACTTAATGACAGCAGGAAATTATGAGATATTGATATCAAATATTATCATCTCATTATGGCTATTATCATGCCTATGGGAACTTGTACATTTTATTTTGATTTGTATTTGTTTTTTTTTTTTTTGTACTGACGTTAAGTTTGTTTGTGTGTTACTCCTTCACGCCTCGACTACTCAACGGATCATCATAATCATGGCGAGCTCCAAACATTGATTTGTACAAAAAAATAAAACATTTTAGAGGGTTTTGAATCACTTCCAATGTTGAGATTACATTACCAGCAACATGTTAATATACATGAAATATTTTATAAACCCCGCAAAACATAACAACAAAACGGTTTTGGTCGCGAATAGTCGCGATTCGCCGGCATTCCATAGAAATTCGCATTTTTCCCGGAGTTCTAAAAATATTTTAAATGGCTCAAGACTTAGGCACCAAGGATCAAATATAACGTCATTCCAACGGCTCTAAAAATCTGATCCTTTGGCATGGCGGGTGAAACCGCGGGGTACAGACGGATAGCTATTATAATAATATGATTCTTGATAAGTGGCTACGCTCATATGGCTAGTGTAAATTTTGCATATTGACCGCCCCTCTGACTGCTGAGGTTTATTTTAGTGACCATTTTCAACAACTTACTTGCACCACTAACATTTTGCAATACTTAAAGTTAAGTAAGAAGGAATGGAAGCTTCAGCAAATAATTTTATAACCGTTTATCAGGAAAACGCTCGCGGCCGTATTCCCACCTATACCAAGCTTTGACCCTTTGGAAGAGAAACTTCACAACATCCAAAGACAAAAAAGTCCAGCACATTTTAGACATCTGGACTGACAAAGTTGGCGTGATATGCCTGCATATATTCCAAAACGTTATACCTGCTGAAGCCTATACCCATGAGGCCGCTATGATTGACGTCCTTGGCCTACCAAATCTGAAGAATTTAAAAAGTGGCAATTACTACGGTGTCGCCGCCTCGTGGCCGTTGAAGGAACGAAGGATGCTAGGTTTGTACCTTTTATACAAAGCCATGCAGATATTCTTGAACGAAGGTGAGAGACAATTGAGACCTGACGATATAGACTGATTTAGTTATAGTTTTCTGATGACAATAATGTATTGGTTGTGAAAATTCTTGCTTCGAAATTAATTTATTTAATATGATATTTTTGGATTAAATGTGATTATTGTAAAAAAAATCTAATTCGTAGCCAGGGCTAAATCCTGTTATACTAATATCATAGTTTGCAATCATTATATTAATTTTCTCTTTGCAATAAAATAAAATACTTTATTTTATTTACCCAACATGGTATGTATTAGGCACTAATTTCCGTGCATTATTTATTTAACTTTACGTGAACACTTTTGGCTACCTTTGATTATGATATGCAATTTTTATCATATTTTTAGTATTATAGTATTTATTTAAATATTGTACCAACCTGAAATGAATTTCGCGTATTTTTATGTACACAGTATTTGGATTTCCAAATAGTCACCAAAGAATTTACTCAGTAATTCATGTTATACATTCATTATGACATTTTAACTACGGATTCCTCATGTAAGGAATGCATGCGCATAATTTTAGCACGCTTTGATAATAATAATCAGTATTTAGAAATTAAATTATTTATAGTTAAATTAAGCTTTAATATTTTATGAATAATTTTACTTTGTAACTTGTGCATTATTTTAGTTACCATGCACTTTGTATTTTATCGTATTATCACGAAATAGCTTGCCTTATGTAGTGCTACAGTATGATTTATCAAAACTTGCTCTCTTATATTAAATGCATTTCAATTACATATTAAGTCGTAATAACTTTAAATTATTTAAACTTAGGGGTTTTTAGGGTTGTCAAACAGCTAGCAACCAAAGACAAATAGAGGGCAAGACACATTTTAGTGTTTCACTGCTCTAATAGCTTCACAACTTCGGTCTAGACTAGACGGTCGGTCGTCGACTCAACGCCATAAATTTGCCCTTGGTTGGTCGCTGGATGACACGTGGATCAGCCCCTTTAGCCTATAATGCTCCTAGTCAACCCTCACATAAATTAAGGCATAATGTATTCATTGATCATGACCAATAACTTTTAAGTTGTAACTTTAATTATAAGGACACCTTTTTATAAAGGAAATAAAACACATTTTCATAAGAAATAATTTATCTTTATTATTCCTTTTTTTCAACGTCTCGAATTCTTTTCTAAGTAAAATCAAACTAGGCTTTAGTTACATCAAAAAAAATACACAAATGTTCATATATATCGATACATTATAAATACAAATATAACATACCAAGTCGTCACTGGTACGGTTTAAAATAATGAAAGCGTAATGTTCGCGTAGTCGCGTCGAATGAGGAGTAAAATGAAACAATCAGTCGGTTGCGTGCGACCGTAGCGCAGCGCTGCACTCTGAGATCATGTTAGTCACACCCTGCCCATGCTCTCCTAGTACATTCATACTACATCACCTTAAGATTTTCATCAAGTTGATCATCATCACAATAAAACTACTGATGATACATCATTCTAGATTGATTCATACACTTGATCACCTACAGGTACACCTTTTAGTGGCGTTAATCATCTCTTAATCTGACAATTAATGTCATCTTATAAAATAGGGCAGTTGCCATACTTTAAAAAATATATATTTAAGAATTTCGGCATATAAAAGATACATTTCCAATGTCTCTTATTATACGCCTTTACATACGTATAGATAGAAATAATCATTATAGAATTGTTTAAAAAAATATTTTTAGAACACCAGAATAATAATTTTTACTGTTGAAACGTTCTGGATAATTTAAAATATGCGAAGTTTATAAAATATTTCATTTAGCTGGTCATGAACTAAAATAAAATCTTGTTCAATTAGTCAATATCTACATAACTTCGGATCCTATTATCGTTCCATACATATGACAAAGGCGTACGACTTCGAGAATATTTGAATTTATCAAAATAAATAGGCATTATCACACTTGAGAACACAGAAGTGATATATTCCGCAGCACAGCTGTTATACATAATCTCTATAGATGCTAAAACCACCATTATAAGTAGTATAATAAGTAGGTATTTCCAGTCATAAAACAAACCAAGGAATAGTCACTGGTTATTCGAAAAGTGTTAGATTTGTTTTATACATTTCAAAGTGTGCACACAAATATCGATAATTTTAAAAATAGTACATCAATGCTATTTTCTCGAATAGAGGTCTATATTTATCGACATTTCAGCAACACCATATTAGGCCCTGCACTTCCTACAAAATATTTGTTTACATTTTTGTTAAACATTATGAAAACAGGTACGCGCGTACTTTGACTAATGTCATGAAAATAATACCGTATAAACTACAATATTTAAATCTCTAATGTTGTTACAAATGATTTCACTACTTTAAAATGAAATGCGACCGATCGCGGTCGGCCGCTCTCACACGTTATCATTTCGCTTGAAACTAACGTTTAAACACACAGCTCATAATATAAATTATACAAGTAGGTAACGATCATTATAGATAGATCGTTAATTTATAAAGTTAACAGTTAAACAAACACAAGGAGGTATTTTCTTCAAATCAATCAATGGAAGACTACTTTTGTATGAAAATCGCTATTTTTACATAGACAAGGACGATATAAATGCAAACGAAATGGATTTGGAAGGAGGTTGCAGCTCTTAACTATTGTGCATTATTAGATACAGACATCCTAATCCCTTTTAAATCAGAATATCGGACTATGAGATTTTTATATTTATCAATAAAAGCCAGACATACATACACGCACAGCGATGTCCAAACACTCGACGAATCTATAGGATGCTCTCTACGTTATACAATAATTCATTCCCCGCTATAATCGAGACAGAGTACGATTTGTGCACGCTACGACTCAATAATATTGTAATGATCACATTGACGCCTTAAACTTACCTACATCTATATTACCTTACACATAATTAAAAGTATTACATCTAGATACGCTCGGTTTCGTTTTTGTGGAATGCAGTTTTCATAAATAAAGATCTTACTAGGCTGTATTCGCAACGATTTTAACGGGGCTTCAAACATCAGTACAATGCCCTGAGGGAGAATCGGAGAATTCGATGTTTATTTTACAATAATCCTTATGGAACACTAACGATTGTTGGGTAATTTACACATACACTAATATTTACAGAACTAGTTTGTGCTTCAACTAGTAAACATATAAAACAATGTGGGTCGGCGGCGGCAGGTCCGCGCGCGCCGCCCCCCCCCCCCCACCCCCCACTCGGGCTCGGGGTCACAGTCACAACATCCATGGGGAGTCCATTAACACAACACAACACACTTCAACTATAAAAGGTAACTATCGGTTCAGACACTCTATAACATTCAAAGCGCACATCACATACACTATTTGTGGGTTACGCGAGATCACAGTGTTTAAATTATGGCTACTGGCATAGGGATAAATTTTCGAAATTGGGAATTAACGTCACTTAGTTTATAGTTTGCGTTTAAACGCTTATCACTGTTCGTCACATCCGAATTGTTTTCCGAAGTCGGTTCGGCCGACAGACGGCCACGGCACGGCACGTCCGCGCCACATCCGCCGTGAGGCGAGGCGGGCGCGTGGGGCACGCCACATCCACATCCACTGCTCACTGCTCAGGGTCGGGTCCATTAATCGTCCCGTTTCTCTCATTTCGGTGGTGTCGGGAATGAGTTAACCACCGCTTGTGTGCTGGCGAGCACCGCTGCCGCTGCAACACACAATCCATTACTCCCTCATCTCTCGAATGTCATCATTCTACAGTGCAACATAGCATAGTGGCTAAACAAGCTACACGGGTTGGGCGGGGCTCGACCGCTTGTTCGCCGCATGCTATCGCGCCCCTGCAACCAACCAATTACACGACACATTACAACGGGCCATGTACACAAGATGTATTCGAGATTATGTACCAGCAAGCAATTAGCAAAAACATTCTCAAAAAATCACACAATTATTTGAACAACTGGGTCACTATATACCAAAGTATCCACTATATACAGGTGTCCTGCAATTAATGGTCCAAATAACCCTCAAAAGCTGTGATTGGAACTTATCAGAAAATCTCTATATACGGGGTGGATACGACATTAAATGAAACCACGTAAAGTACTCATAAATACGAACAACTTTTACTATGGGACCAACTTCGAAATCGAAAAAAAAAATACAGCTTGTCATACAAAAGGTACATGTCTCGTCGGCAAACTTCGAAGTATAAAAATGAATTACTATTTCCCTTGGTCACGCCCCATAATTTGAGAACGACTTTACCGATTTCATCCATCGTTTTTTAAGTTTTTTAATACCCTGGAGAAGGTTCTTACGGAAAAATTATTAAGAAAGTTGCATAGAAAATTTTATAAAACTTAACGGTAGGGTAGGGAGGGATATCCCTCGGGTACGCAGATGAAACCGCGGGGCGCAACTAGTGATAAATAATTCCGGTAAAAGTCTCATGGTTTTAGATATATTTGTTGGAATGATTGATATTTTACCCTATTTCCACATTTAAGATAATTTCACGATATCTTTTTTGCTATTATTTTACTTTTTCTCAGCTTTCATTTCATTTGGACTATTAATTACAAGACTTCCTGTATAATCTGGGTTTCAACTTCTAATAAGTTGTTCAGTTACCGTTACCAGGGACACAATATCAAGCAGAGGTATACATACCAGGATAAGGCGGCGGATAGAGCGGATATCCGAGTCCAACATGCGTATGGTGGTGTGTGTGCACATGTCGCTGCGGCGGCGGGGACCGCGGGGGCTCCTTGGGCGGCTCGGGCCGAGGCGGCTTGCCTTGCGGGGACTTCGCATGCTCTTGCAACTCATGTATCTTATGGGGGGCCGAGTGTGATGGAGGCCCATACCCATATTGTGGTCCGTGCCCTGGCGGCAGTAGCTCCAACTTATTTGGCGCACCAGGCCGCGATAAGTCTTCAGGAGCGTGATATCTGGGTACAGTCCACCCGCTTCCGAATCCGCCGACTAAATGCATGGGGCTTAGTGGCGCTCGGTAGACCGGGTCGAAAGGTAGCGGCCCGTAGTGAGACGGCTGCATGTATGGCAGGTAGTATTGGGAAGTAGGGGGTGGTGGTGGCCCCTGAGTTTCAGTTGTCGGTTTCTGGCCTTCTTGCTTCACCTGTAATAAAAATACATTGGAATAAGAAAACTTTAGTACATGCAAGGCTAAGATTACTACTTTTTTATGACGTCAATCGATCATGGTTTTTGGTAGGATTACAATATGTATGTATGGGAAAAATTTAAATAATTGTATCCTAATTTGAGCAGTGCATGGTATGCTTCCATAAATTCCTATTAAATCATTCCTTATTTTATTTTACTAGAAAAGTAAGATAGTCCTAAACTAACCGGTGGTGGTTACTTCACTACCAGGGGCACAGATAAGTCTAAGAAGTAATCTAACACGGACATGCGGTACACACCTTAACCTCCTCCTTCGGCTTGTCGTCCTTGTCCTTAGGCGGGTGTTTGTGCGCCGGCTGCGGGGGAGGGCGGCCCCCCGGGGGGCCCCCGCCGGGGGGACCAGGGGGCTTTCCCTCGTTACCACCTTCTTTTCTTCGCTGCTCTAAGCTCATGTAATATCTGCGGAAAAGAGAAAAAAGTTTTAATTTAAAGGAGGTGGGTTGATAAGGGTAATTTTTCGCCCATCGCACACTCAAAAAAATAAGTTTTGTTTTCCGACCATCTTTAAATGGATTTGTATAGTCTAAGATGTATATTATTTTATTTTATGAGATTTACGTTTTAAATAAAATAATAAGTTGTAGAAATTATTGCCCAAAAAGAGTGTTTCGCCTTTTTTGTATATTTTAATCATTTTTTTAGTCTTTGAAGTATAATATTTTTATGAAGCGTTCCATGAACCATATTAATTTTAACTGACAATGATACTACTCCTTATAAGCTTATAGACGTGTACTATTTTACTTTGGTTCACTGTGCGCTTCTACGTTATACGGAAAAATATATTTCGCGCGAGAGTATCAGTTGTGCTGCGATCGGAACATGTTAATTGGATTAAAGTAATACCAAACACACAAATTAACTTTATATTGGGGATGTGCGAATTATATGTGTGCTATTCTCAATGTATTTCATCCTACAACGATCATAAACACTCAAGATGTCGAGATAATCGCTGAAAGAATACTTGATTTGGCTAAAAATCCTAATTACTTACAACATATAATCGAAGAGAAAGGATGGACAAGAAAAAAGGCAATCTGGACCAAGGTAAATGACAAACAGACTTTCAAGATTTTTCACACCTAGCTTGGCATGAGCTGCGACAATTAACTCGTGGTATATTAACTTAAATAAAGCCAGAGAGTTCTGAGAGAGCATAGCTTTTATTCGCTCAAAAAGCTTCTCGACTGGGGAAGTCCTCCACCTTATAGAATACCGCAGCCAAATATGCTAAAACTAAAGTTTACAGGCGCGTGTATGCTAGTTTACCAAATTAGTCGTATAAAAAGCCTATATTACTCTCAAGAGCATTTAAAGGAAGAATGTATTTACATCCATCGTAAAGATGATTATGTTCTTCGCGTTCAGCTACGATCACGGCACACAAGATCCAAAAACTATAAAATATGGATAAAAACAGACAAAAGCAACGTCGCCCACAAACAACGGTATACCTATGTACAATGGTTTATATAAGTACTAGGTATAAGTACTGTCAATGTAAAGTAGGCGCAAGAGTCGTCGGGTGTTGTGCGCATGTTGCTTTCGTATTATGGTTTCTGGCTTACTGACGCTACTCAACTCAACCAAGACAAAAAACCAAGTCTTGAGTATGCCCAAACACTACTAGACGTCAAGCTATGATACTCCAGTACCTATAGATTAGGATGAAAAATGCTAGGAGGAAAATTAAAAATCAAATGGCTGAAACTTTTTAATTATTTTCGATTATTGATTATTTCCCATATTAAAATAATAGTAGTTGTTAACTCATTTAATCTTAATCTTCCATTTAGTGTTCTAATACCATCGTTTTTTTGTGTTAAAACGAATAACAGTAGTGTTTATATTAATAAATGTGCATAATACCTACGTAATTATTTATTTTATTATTTCATCAATTATAGAATTTTCATTTAAAATAATTGATTTTCATAGTTGTCATGTGGTTATACTATTCAATAAAATATATCTCACATCAAGTGGCTGATGGGCGAATAATGGCCTTTATCAACCCACCTCCTTTGTTCAGACTGAACACGGCCCGAGATAAAAAGTGAATCCAAAAAGTTCTGCTCCTATCACGCATACATAAAATATCTACTCAGACCCAAAATTTCATTTCACATGCGTATTTATGTATAGACAAGTCAGTAAGTTTGCTAATGGCAGTTGTCCGTCTGAACTTAGATATCTACTTGTGAAAACAAAATTACCTTCTTAAATCCTCTTCTCTCGCATGCGGCGGCCGTTGGAAAGCATAAGGTCCCATCTGAGCCTTCATTTCAATGCTCTCCTTCAATATCTGATGGTTATCATTCGGTCGTCCAGAATTATCTTTGCCATCTTGTGGGCGTTGTTGCTTACTCTTATCTAAAGGACTGGGTGTCGTTTTAGACCGGTCATTGTCTTTGTTTTTGTCTTCCAAAGGTTGACCAGGTGGTGGTGCTCCCGGTTCCACATTGTAAGGAAAATTCGGTACATAGTTGTAGGGGTAGAAATGTTGTGGCAGAACTTTCTGAGGACCACTGTCTTGTTTGCCATCCTGGAAAAGATCAAATGCAGACATGAGTTTGGAAACTATAATGGAGATGTATGTGGGGTAATTGTGCTAATGTTTAACGAGCTTATATAAGTTGTCCGAGACGAAATGTGCGTGCTCGGACTGATCCGATATATTTAAAGGGCATTCTTTCGTTTTATTAGTACCATGTATGCATTTTTAATCTAAAGAACAGTATATTGAATAGCTGGGTAGTTTTCACATTAGGGAATATTGACTTGTACTTACTTTAAGGTCGGCTTTAGGATCTCCTTTGCTGAGGTCCTCTTTGCCTTTATCCGCGGGAGGCGGCGCGGTCGGCGCGTGAGTCGGGGGCAGGTACTGCGGCTGTCCGTAGTACTGTAATATAAATATTGACTCTTATGAAACATCCATATTAACATCATCTAGCTAGCTTGATGTCTAAATAGATGACACTTGATGTACGCGTGCCAAAAACTGTACCAAAAGGGAGAGCAATGCTCTTCTTTTGAAACAGTTTCGGGCGGACAGGGAATTCGCATAAGGCTGCATAATTATCTACTAGATATGTAGCGGAATTGTTTTTAGCTGACAAATAGGTAGGCTCCAGCCTAAAGCGCTCTTGTGATATTATGGTAGGTAGAAAAAATGTGGCACGCATGGTTTTCATACGGATGGAGGGACTTGCGTTATCTATTCAGATTTATGTCTATTGTTGGATTGCTTATTTAAAGGAATGTACCAATAAGGGCATAGCATAGGCATCCATTTAGCTAAGTAAATTGCTTGCTAATGTAACTAACATTAAATGTGCACACTGCAGGCGCATGTAGAAACTTTCACACGATATCTCCCGCGATCGTGCCTCGACAATATGGCATTCATTAGTGTACCGACACGAAACCGATTAAACGTTAACCATCTGTATGAAAATGTGTGAGAGGTCGACCATTCTTAAATAAGGCGTCATCGTTGGCTTTGTCTTATCCTTTTTGGAGGTAGACTGTGCACGATTCTAAAAAAATTATGTGGTTTGGGTGTGAAGAGAATTTATGGAGGGCTTTTCTTGTCAAGCCATGGTTTCAATGGCGGATCTAGGATTTCAGTTTGGCGAGACTGAGGGGCTTATCAAGAATTATCAGGGGTGGAACCAGATGCTTTTGGATGCTTGAGCACCTTAGCCACCCTCCCTGTATCCACATAGTGCCTGGTTTTGCAAGCGTCTAAAAGCTATGGCAGCTATTTACCATGAGGCGTATGCTAGCTTAGCTTTACCAGTATCGACATCTTTCACATCATCATCATCATCATTATCAGCCTATAATGTCCCACTGCTGAGCACAGGCCTCCTTTCACAAATGAGGGTGAAAGGGAATGGGCAATAGTCCACTACGCGTGCCCACTGCGATCGGTGGAGGTATGCTAGAAGTCAACCTACTGTTGCAATTTTTCAAGCCGCCTAGGAGTTATCCAACTAGCTTAACGACTATCACAATTAAGTGATAACCGGGACCAACGGCTTTACGTGCCTTCCGAAGCACGGAAACGCTCGATTTGAAATACCACTAGGCGGTCACCCATCCAGGTACCGACCACATACCTGATGATAAACCGGGAAGGGTCGGTGTCCAGGGTCGGGGTCGGGCGCGCCCTCGGGCGGCGCGGCGTCGTCGGAGATGTCGGAGTAGGCCGGCGAGCGCACGCCCGGCGTCGGAGACCGCCGCGCCCGTCTCTTGCCTGGAGACTCGTCTGGAGGTGATTCCGTTGATTTGCGCTCTTCTGACGGCATCAGGGCTGATCTTGGTTTTACCTGAAGAAAAGATGCATACTTAGTTGATAAATTATAGTGCTCTGAAAGATATAAATCTAGATAAATCACACAAGTGTATGTACATCACGTGCCAAAAGAGAGAGCAATGCTCTTCTTTTGAAACTGTTTCCCACGGACAGGGAACTCGTATAAGGCTGCATGCATGTCCACCAGAGATGAGTAGCAAGGGATGTATTTAGCTGATAAATAGGATCGCTTAATTTTCACGTTATATCTCTAATGCCAGCCTAACTAAAGCACTCTTGTGACATTATTGTAGGTAGAAAAAAGTGGCACGCTTGGTTTTCATACGGATGGAGGAACTTGCGTTTTCTATTTAGATTTATATCTGTCGTCGCTCTCTCCGCAGATAATTTTATCATGACAAAAATGGGAGATTTCTCATCCCCATTTATCTTCATGTTCACAAATAACATAATTCCACATTCAGCAACATAAACACCTGATACTGACAAGATAATGCCTGACCTAGTTTCATGTAGACTAGAAATCCCTGTTGGCTTTAATTTACATGGATCATCTTTGACGTAAACCTCAAGAGATAATGAAATATTTTAATTCAAGTTTAAAGGAAAAGGGATACGATTCAAGTGGCTCATTGAGTTCTCTCAATTTACTAAAACAAAGGAATACCGATGACATTAGTTGAACGACCCAAGCTGTTCCCGTTTTTTTTCTGCATCCTTACCTTGAACTGCGTGGGTTGTAGCGTGGGAAGAACTTCAGGTGGGGTCGCGGGGGGCGCAGGCGGGGTCTGAGGCCGCTCGGGTTGCGCCGGCGGCTCGGGCGTCGTCGCAAATTCTTCGGGGAACCTCGGCTGCGGTGGCGATTCAACACTCGCCTCTGGTTTCTCTGGCGACTTCTCCGGAGATTTATCACATTTTGTTTCTGGGGACTTTACAGGGGTAGGCGATTTGACAGGCGTGACCGGTGTAGCGGGTTCTGAAGGCGGGTTCGCAGGTGACGCCGGCTCAGTCACAGGCTCCTCCTGCTCCGAGCTGGAGCCGTCCTTGTCGTCATCGTCGGGCGAGCCGTGCGCGTGTGACCGGTGGTATTTCAACCCGTTAGCGTGCTTGTACTTCTTGGAACAGTTTGGCTCTGGACATTCGAGAAGGACAGGGTCGGGAGGAGGGGAAGAAGCGGCAGGGGGAGGACGTTTCGCTTTCGGCGTCGGCGGACGTTCCTCTGCTTCTGAAGTGCGTTTTCTTTTCGAATCTGGTCTAGGAGGAGTGAAAGGTGTGGGGGATGGTAGCGCTCGCCGGCCTTTGGCACCTCCGTTTCGTAGTTTGCTGTGCACTGAAGAACGCGTCTCCGTGAAGTTGGTCATATCAGTGGGAGCGGCACCGCGGCCTCTTTTCGCCCCGCGTCCTTTCGGCGTTCGAGCGTCTAATTCTTCCGTCGGCGAGTCGCAGAATCTAAAGAACAAAAAATATTGCTTTAATCTCAGAAAGCTACAAAATAAGGTTGTTGAACGAGAGATTACCAAATAAATTGTACCTCAAGTTTTCCTGTTCAAGTTTTATCCAACTTTCTTAAGTGACAGTTTCGTTTTTACCTAATTGAGAGTCATAGTTCTCACGCCATTTCGAGCAAGATTAATTCTAAACTAAGAAGGAAACTTGATATAAGTAGTACTTACCGAGGCGGTGCCCAGTCGTGCCGCGTGCAGTCCAGTAAAGTTCCTACGTAAGTCTTCCCTCGCCACGTCACATTCACTACTAATACACCTGTAACAATAGCATAAAGCGTTCAATTTATGGCTTCTTAAGCGCTGGGGTTCGTACGAGAACCAAATGGGATTAGTTTTAAACTGTACTAGAAGAAACGGCGTTAACAAAATTGATGCAGTCGAGTTATTGGTGGCGGTGGAGCGGTTCGGATCCAATTTGTCGCGCGGGGGCTCTCATTTGCATATTAGGGATGCAGACAGGAGTGGGGCCGGCTCGTGCCGCGCCGCGAACGTGACTTTAGCCGCATATTTAGAAGCCTTCGCTCGCGTTACGCCGCGTCCCTGCTTATCGCCCTAGCGTGCTAACTTATGCAAATTTAATTAATCAATTTCATACCCTCTCTATTCGTGATATTTTTTCGCTTTTACGAGAAATGTTTCGTCGCTATTTCTGTTATTTATATACGTCCTATAACGTGTCGTTATGAATTCATAATGCCTAGCGTACTTTTATAGTCCTATCGTATTGTGTATTCGGGGTGAGTTAATCTGCCCTTTGTTCACGAAATGTTTTTACTGAACAAGAGCAACAAATTGAGATAAAAACGAGGGTCTCGGTCGGACGATCCCTTTTTAATCCCCGGCGAGCTTTTTCGGCGACTCGATTTTATATAGCGGTCTCGTTGAATTGTAAATAAGTATCTCTTTAAAATGGTAAATAGGTTTAATGAGATTTTGTGGATGTCTGCGCGTGGACGCCTCATACATTAACATTTTAGCTTTTTATTTATTAACGACATACAGGACCGCATTTCTCGGACGCATCCACCAGTTTTATGTTATCTTATATCAACCATAGATAGAATAAGCAATATATTCTCTTTAGTATATTCAATGGATATGCTAACATGAACTAATGCCCGGTTTCAATAAACAAAAACGAATCGTTTTGCTTACCAATGGTAGGTTTTTTTTATTGCCAAACTGGGCATATAGATCATTTCGTAAGCTAATTTTACCTGTGATAGCTACTTCCATATGGGAGGGTCTGCTATGCAAAGCTTTGAGGTATTTGTTTCATTATTAGTAAAGATATAAGAGTCTTAATTTTAATAAATCTTAACCGATACCGGTCCGTAAATTATTGAAACCGGGCCTAAACCATAAATGTATCTACTTACAGTACAGTTTCTCTATACCTACTACTTTCGTCTTAACTTTACACAGTAGTAGATAATATACATGTAGCTACTTACAATACAACATTTATCACTAACTTTACCAGCGGGTTGATTTATGTTATTTGATGCTTTCGGCTAGCAGTCAAATTAAATAGAAAACTTCAACTTAGCGAAAGTTACTAGACTTATTTTTTATAAAGTTGAAGAAGTTATTTATTTTGAATGAAAAAGAAGCTTCATTGCAGTCATAATAAATGAGTATAAAGGCAATAACCTCAACCCACAGCATAAAAAAACTACATTTCACTAGATATCGCTAGTACGATACCTATCTAGCGAAATAAATCCCATCTAGTAGATTCTAGCGATTAATCACTACGATTTATGAAACCAGTCAGATTATTAAGCATATTAATTACATACATAATGGTGCTGATTCTATTGCAAATCGCTATCTCTTTCTTACAAAGATTATTGAAAAAAGATGGAAAATATTAGACGCTGTAAATATTCTACCATCGCACAGTGTATTATAAACCCCGATTTTGTTGCATGTCCGTTTTATTACATAAAACAAGAGTTTATATTATTTCAAGCCCTAGAATGAAACTCCCGCATCGAAACGACTTCTAGTTTTTGCATAAAAACATCTTAAAGTTGCCCTATATCCGGGTCACGGATATCATAAATTAATTAATTAAAAAAGAACTGGACTACTTATTTGAGTTTTGAATCAATATAATAATTATACACATAATAATATACCTTCTGGCAAGTTTTTGCTGTTGCACTGTGAATAGGTAACGAAATATTGGTGATTTTGTCGTATTTTTTATTTATTTTATTTCTCGAATTTAATGCCGTATTAGATGATGATTCCTATACCAGCTGATTGCGTGCATGTACCTTTATCGATAGTATTAAAATCACCATCTAATTCCGCGTTATTCAGAAGTTATCAAAATTTTTTTATTTGCGTTAGGGTTGTCAGTTACGCATATCCTATCCGGATATGCGTAACTTTAATATTTTATTCGGTTTTAAAATATTTTGTTATAATGTACTTATTATCTAAATAACATCGTGTTCATTAGAAATGAACAAATTTTCGTCATCATGTTCATCTGGTGATGTATCATCAACCATTAACATATTTTGTTCCTTTATTAAGGGTTTCAGCAAGTATATCGCTGTTACTGGTAACAGGTAATGGTATCGTATACTATACCTTATAAAACAGCTAGTGTCATATTGGTTGTTCCAGCCATTTTATTTGTATCAACCAAGATAACCCTGGCAAATGCAATCAGTGCGTTTATCTGGGGGCACGGAAGTGCCCCCCGCCAAGACAGCCAAGCGAAGCGAAAGGGCACTACCTACCTTTTCTCGAAGTGCTTCGTCGTATTTTTGAACCCTCATAACTTTTGTTTGGATTATACCAGATAAACAAAATTCTCAGGACATGATGTCAATAGTAAACTTATTAAACATATTAAGTTTCAATAACATAGCTCTTATACTTTAGATTTTATTGATATCTAAAAATCCCCGATTTCGTCACTGACTCACTGATGATCATCAAAACTCATAGGGTACTTCCTGAAGTCCTAGAAAGCTGAAATTTGGTATGTAAGCTTGTATTAGTACACAAACAACAAAAATTGGCTGTTTCAATACTACAAGAACTATTGAATAACAAAAAAGTAATGAATAGTGAATACATTTTTCACCTTACTCCCATGTGACGGTAGCGAAACGGCCAAGCCACATATTTTTACTACGGTGTGTAGAGTTTGTGAAGTTAGGGCTTATAGAGTAAGTGCATGTAGAGTTATAAGCTTGGCTCTACATGAGATCTGATAACTTTTTGACAGTACGAGCCATATGTCTTGGCGGCAACATTTTACATAAAAATTAGGGATGGGCCGAAATTCGTTTTACATTCGGTTTAACCGAACTTCGGCAGCTTGAACCGAACTTCGCCATTCGGCCGAATTTCGGTTAAAATGCCGAACATTCTGCACTAAATATACTTGCAATATAATAATAGAAAGTAATGAAAAAACATATCTGTAGTAACAGTGAAATAAAATAAGTCTGATATACTCATAGTATTTTATTTGAATTAGAAATAGTAATCATACGTGATAAACAAAAAACTTAAATTGGTCTTTTTAACTACCAGTCTCAAAAATCTTTGGTTACTTAATCAAACAAAACACAAAATTAAACCGCTCTTCTTACTAACCAAACCAGCCTTAGAAATCACGTAAAAACAATTAATTTAATTTGCGTAATTTAAACAATAGCACGTGAATAGCTGGTGACGTCTTTACACATGACTATACTGTTTTCAGGATTAGAAGATATCGGTGACAGTTCACTTTTGACAGTTATAGTCATGCGCCGATTTTTTTGTTGTATCGAGATGTTAATAAAGAAAGTCTAATCGATTTTCATTTTTGTGCTTTTATTTTCCATTTTATATTTCCTTATCACTGTCTTACTGCTTAATACCGCCTCGTATTACCAACTTTGCACACTTGTATCATACTGTACTATTATCGTTGTTCTTCAGATAATTATTACGGGATTTATGTGAAATTATGTTTGTTAATTGATATTTACTTAGTAATGTAAGAATATTCTCTCTTTCTTTGATATCGTACCAATATATCGTAATTTTTTGGTAATTAAAAATATTTCGATATTGATAAACCTATTCAAAAATAATCGATTTAACATATATCGATACTTTTTTGAATTTCCCTGTCGATTAAGCATTGTCAATCACTACAGGTAAATGTTCCGTTTCATGCAGCAAGTATTTTAAGGATATCCTATTTCTTATTTTTTTTAAATTATCAAGCTATATTAATGTGCTGAAATTATTTCTTAGTTATGTATAGCGATATATATATTGTATTTTTGCAATGATATAAAATGGAAATTAAAATATTTTTTTGTAAAATATTATAGTAGTTACTCGCAAGTAGTATGAGTGAACCGGAAAATGTGAACTGTCACCGATATCTTCTAATCCTGAAAACAGTTTTAGCTGGCTAACGGCCCCGCGGGGAAGCGCGGAGTGCGGGCGGGTACATCTAGCGATATTTGCAGCAAGTGCGTAAACAAGTCACAAGACGAAAAAGCGCGGCGAAATTGAACCGAAGTTCGGCCGAACTTCGGCCGAATTTTTCATTTTTACCGAATGTTCGGCCGAAGTTCGTATTCGGTTCAAACCACATTCGGCCCATCCCTAATAAAAATGTATTGGTGGGATTTTATTTCCGAATAGCTTTTCATGCAAAAAAGTACTTAATTTAAGGTTTAAAATGAACTTTATATTCAACTGCTATAAAACCTATTTTAACACAGTCAAACACCTTAATTCTCGAATAATTGGTTCGCTATCTCTAACTACCTAACAGAAAAGGCGAAAAATCTTTCCAGAATCGGAAAAATGCGATAATTGACGAATAATTGGAGACTTGACACTTGGAACATCAAACTGTTGACAGATTGTCACTTTTGTCTCTTTCAGCAACCCAAAAACATGATTGAATGGAGATTGATAGAATGTCACGTAATTTTTCAATAATTTTGTTTCTCGGCAACAGAGTAACACCCTCGTTTAAAATAACTTCTACTTCGTACACTACAGCCAACAAAGTAAAAAAAATAATTCATTCATATATCACACGAAGTGACAACCTTAGGTCTAAAAATCCGGATATGAATACGGATATAAGAGAAATAACTGATAACTCCTGAATAACGCGGAATTAGATGGTGATTTTAATACTATCGATAAAGGTACATGCACGCCATCAGCTGGTATAGGAATCATTATCTAATACGGCATTAAATTCGAGAAATAAAATATACAAAAATTACGACAAAAACACCAATATTTCGTTACCTATTCACAGTGCAACAGCAAAAACTTGTCAGAAGGTATATTATTATGTGTTTAATTATTATATCGATTCAAAACTCAATTAAGTAGTCCAGTTCTTTTTTAATTAATTTTTTTATGATTTCCGTGACCCCGATATAGGGCAACTTTAAGATGTTTTTATACAAAAACTAGAAGTCGTATCGATGCGGGAGTTTTACTCTAGGGCTTGAAATGATATAAACTCTTGATTTTTGTAATAAAAAGGACATGCAACAAAATCGGGGTTTATAATACACTGTGCATCGTCAGTAACGAGAAAACTGCTGTGACCAATGTTAGGAGACTAAAATTGCGTTCAAAACAAGCAATTGGACTATCGAACGAACTAAACTTACATCCTTTTCTTATGTTCTTTGTTAGAAAGAGATAAAGTGAGACTAAATTAGAACAACAGAATCAGAACCAGTAAGTGGAATGGAGTTTCCACACCCCGGTTTTACCCGGGTTTCCAGCATAAAAAGTAGTCTATGAACCATTCAAAAGTTTGTGCCGTCGAGAAGTAACAAAAAACTCACTTTCGCATTTATAATATTAGTTTAGTTTACTCTTATTAATACTACACATTAAAAACTACTACAAACTACATTAATTACAATAAAATCTCGTGGAAAAATAAATCCATGGACAGATAAGCATCAGAGGTGCGTCCTCGATAATACTCAGTTATTATTTATTGTTCCACGAAACAATGGACACATAAAGCATTTCACTATAAGCCGTTACTAGCATGAAGTTGAATTATTGTTGACTATTAAAATATGATATGTGACAAATCTACAATTCGAGTTAAATTACCCACTACCTAATTAAGTATTGTTAGTTATTGAAGAGTTTTTATTTATGCGTAGAGATGGTCTCTGGCTTTATTCTAGGAGACACAGACCACTGATAATGTTTAGACGCCACATCAAAGTTTTGCATGACAATACAATCGCAAAATGTTGGGCAAGGGCGTATTTCAATTAGGGGTATCGTTTCTGTAGCTCACCAGCTGGCGCTACTAGCGTCTATCGCTATCGTTAAAAGAGTATTATCGCGGCAGAGCCAATAATAAATAATAACCAAATAAATAAAATATTGATTGTGCCTCAGCGCAGTCTCGTTTTGTTTCGAACAAAAGGAAGACATGCGTTTCGCAGTACGTTAACACGTGCGCGCGTTACGTTTAGCGATTCGCAGGTTATGTAGAGTCTACAGGAATGGCAAAAATCATGAATAATTCGTGAAATTCCGAAAACTTGAATTCGAATCCACGACCTTTACCTTGCCATCCGATGTCACCACATCGCCGAGACAGCCAAGAACAACAAGCCGATAGAAGTTTTGTAAAAATCTCATTCTATTTGAAATTTATTCTATCTCGTAATCCACAAAATTACAACAAATAAACAAGAAAGAATCCTTCCTTACAAAGGGGCAACTTGTCACCGAGAAAATAAAGGAAGAATGAAATCAAAGTGCCTAATCAAGAAACGAAGTACCAGGCTGGCAGGAATATTTAAAAGGTGGCCGCGAGCAGATGGCGTATTTACCGTACTTCCCGTCCTACCTAAAGGAAATTGTCGGAGTCGCAAGGCACTTTTATTATTTAGGGGTGAAATACCCTTTGTAAATTTTTAATATGGGGCGACCGGTCACGGAAAAGTTAAATTAGAGGTCGTCCGCTGTTTGGTTGCGTGTAATCGCTTCGATTTGTATGCCTGCCGCTAATGGCTCGACGAAATGTCATTAGTGGGTACTTGTTAGTACCGCTCGCCGTCGCGGCACACAGGATATATTCTTTGACACAACTGTCATTGTCATATTCTTCTAACATTTTTTTTATTCGGTACACTGAGACGCGAAAATATTACCTAAAATAAGTGAGATTGATTCGTGAAATTGTAATACAACAAGTTGGATGACATATAAAATAAAGAACATATTACTGGGTCCCGACATATTTATGGAGGTTTATAGGGCTTTCGAAGAAAGTTTCAGTATTTTCTGAGGCATAGCTTAGTGATAGTGCCATCATAATGAGATTAGCAGGTGTCAGAAACCAATTTCCTCGGCAGCCGCACTATGGTTGAATAGTGATCGTCGTAGACAGTAGTAGAGTCAGTAGAGTCGATTATACAGGATTATTTTTTCTAAGAGGAAAGCTTTCGCCTTTATAATAAAGTAGAAGTGGGATAAGTCATCTACAACATGCTACAATATACCAGTTTCACATATTAGAGACACTCGGAGATTTTTAAAAGACTCCCAGTGTACATAGTTTAAATTGTTACAACAGATGTTCAGTGGAAATATTTGTGTACTAGCTGTCTCACGCGGTTTCACGCGGGTTCCCGTGATAAAAATCCCTATAATACTCGGGGATAATGTAGCTTCCTATTAGTGAAGGAATTTTTCGAATCCGACTGGTAGTTCCAGAGATTAGCCCGTTTAGCAAACAAACAAAAAAACTTCCGCTTTATTATATTAGCATAGATGAAGTATCCGGTCACGATTCATTCATAACTGTTAAACTAATGAAAAGTATAGTTGTTTGAAGAAAGACAATTATTAATTACCACAAGTTACTGGTAGCTAGTTACTAGTTACTGGTAGCGCATGTGCGTATTTATCTAAGTAATTTAATGTTTTTTGTAACCAAACACTTTTCAAGTAAGAGGTTTCGTCACTTCATAGATAAGCTGTGTTTATTCCACAGTTTATATAATAGCAAATCTATCTAAATGTTTACTGATTGAGACTCCGATACCCGAGTGAAATAGGTTCATTTAGATGGTGCTAATTACACCTTGGACCGCAGTAATCAACAGCCTAATGGTTGTCGTGTTCTCTGCCCCACTTCGCCTCTCCCCGCTCGCTTTATTCCCTCCCTCCCCGGCCCACCCGTCCCAACCAACTTCCTCTCTATCCGCGTATCATCTTCAATCAACATGAAACTTGTGTGTAGTATTAATAAACGGTAAATAATCAAACAACAGAAAAACCTAGCCGATTGTATTTTTTATCGCCTTAAATATTTTTTGTTTAAATCGATTGAGTTAATAGTTAGTGAATGGGTGAGCGTGGGCGGGATCCATCGCCGCGATCGTTGGTCCGAACGTTACTAATCAGACTTGCTTTGTTTCCCACACCACGCCCGAAACAAACAAAGTTCCTGGGATTTCATTACCATACATTCAACGTGTTACCGAACCTGGCAAAGTAAACTTTGTACTCTTAAAAGGTCCTCTGTTCAAACAAAGTACACTTTGTACGACGATATCACGAGAAGCGCTTCACGTGTAAAACTTTTGAGATAAATAGGTACCCAAATACTTGCTAATGAGGTGATAAAATAAAAGAGACAGGTCTTATTCGTTTAAATAATACCACTAATTAGTGGAATGGAATGTTATGTGTTGAATCTCAGTAGCCCCAGCTTTATTGTTACTGCACGTACAGTGGCACAGAACGTCTCGTAAACCTGTCTCTGGGGCATTTTTTGGATGCGACGACCACAGCGTTACAGAGGCGACGACTTCGCATGTAACCTGTAGACGACAAAACTTCATAAATCTCATTTTACAGTGATAATATTGTAATGCGGCTGAATTATTTAATTTCCGTAAGCTCGTCACCATTAGCCGAAAATAAATAAGCTCGAAGAGGAAGGGCGTGAATTGCCTCCCTTCAGTTTCGACCCCGCGTCCCTGAGCGCGGCCAACGGCTGGATAAATTTGGAAAGTGGCAACAGAAGCGAGCAGATGGTGATTTATTATCATGTTTTATAATAATTACGAGCCGCTACGGGGGAGGGGCATTGTGTTACGCGTGACGTGGCTCTCTAATGGCGTTCGGGACGTGTGCTCTCGTATTACATTGTGTTCTCTTTTATTTTCATCGTAAATGATGAACGATCGCATCTTACTGGCAAACATTAAACGAGCCCCTAACTATATCGAAATAAAACAATTCTCTCAAATTCCCCACCCATTGTGAACTAAGGTATAGTTATTAGTGCGAAACCATATTTTATGTTATTCATTTTTATCTGGTTACACATCAGAGATTGTCAAACAGAAAGATTAAAACTGTAAAATCCAGCCTCAATAAGGCATATAATTAAATGTAAATTGAGGCAATTTTTTAACAACTCGTATTGGTACGATAGCGAGATTTTTATTAAATATTCCGTGATGCTATCAGACACTAATAAGCGCTCAGTAATTATGTGGGGAGTCTCATTGACTCCGCTTTTATGTGCGCCATGAATATTTTAATATTAATTCGCGAGTTCGGGATTGTTGACTATAAAATAAATATAAACCAAGAAAGGTCGCGATGGTTAAAGCCACCATCAAACGCGTGTAACGACAAAAAAGGTTAAAGTACTTGTACGTAATCACTAAGAGCCAGGTGTTGTAAATAAATTATTATTACTTCAGTACAACGGGCGGCCGGGCGGTGTCGTGTGGTGTAATTGTAGGTTTATTATGAGGGCTCAATCATTCAAACATGGCCGTAATAGTAACTCGATTAAATCGTGCCTTTCATTATTTAAAATGCTAATATGTTATTATAAATATAAGTTTATGACATAAATGGTTACTAGAGCTGTGGGTACTCAATCAAACGTTTAATTTATTGGTGCGATTATTATGACAATCAATCATAATTCATAATGGCCAATAACCAATTATACGTTTCACGACAGTAGGTAGGTAAGTATCTTGAAATAGGTCCTTTGTGACCAACTTTTATAAGTACCTAATCAGTTCAATATAACTAGTTAGGTACATTATGAAGACTACTCTCATAAAAAACTAAAGTTTCTTGGTTTCTATACAAATGAACACACAGAATGAACACGTCACGTCGTCGCTTCGTTAGATTAATGATTGTGATGAAAAAATGTGTTATGATAACGTAATGAAATGAATGATGAAATACCGCATGTGAGACTATTTTTACAACCAAGACGAGCCGACATTATCAAAAATGATAGCCCTCATTTTTTATAAGTATCAGCTCTCGTAATTATTATTAATTACTCTGTAAAATTGCAAAATGTCTACTAAAACGTTATAATGACGTCACAATGTGTAGAAATAGTCCCACTTACGGCATTCTAGGATCGCAAAGCGGGTACAAGTACCAGGCGTGCATAAGCGTGCGGAGTGTATGAGAGGCGAGCGCTACGGTGCATCGCGGTCGTGCGCTAGTAACAACTCACCACCTTCCGTCTCGTGCCACACGATGCCCTCTAGTGTGACCGAAGTACCAGGCTCGCAGGGCCCCAGGCAGTCCGGCTCCGTGATCGTTCCAACTGACGTGCCGACGCATACTTCAGCCGTCTCCTGCAAAAGAAAATATTTGTTTAGTCTTTGATAACATAAATCCACTAATTCTTCAACGATATTAGCACAGTAGAAAATATATTTTTGTACAGTGATATTAGTGTTGTGTCTTCTTCCTAAACTGCCTAAACTATAGGCAATTAAATAGGTTGGTCACAATAATACGTTTCTTGTTTGGCGTAACAAGATTGTATTTTCTATAAAAATACATACAAACCTATTCACATGTTGTCTTTCACATATTAATAGCCACTAAAATGAGGTCGGACTTTGACAGAAGTTAATCTGTGGACTTCGGGGTCATAATGTAAATAGGTTTAACTAAACCTGGAAGTCGATAATTTGGCAAATAGTTCATATAAAGACCACAATATTTATTATGCAAATTATCACGTGTCAAAAATACTGCGAAATGAGCCCGCCATTGTGCGATAACAAATAAATTATTCACCGACTCAATTCTCGAAATAATAAATCAATACTCATACATACATAATGTAACCGTGCTTTGTTAAAAACATAGGTAAATATGATTATAAGCCGTGCACAGATTTGCGGTGCTGTCTGCATTCATTGTTTAATACATTGCAGGCTCGTTATGTAATACAAAATTAATAATTTTATTGAATGGAATTTCGCATAAAATATGAAATGCGATGTAAATTACTTTCATCAACCAATTACGTGCAAGCCAAAGTAAAATAATGAGGTCTATTATACGAAATGTACGCTAATTTAAACATTGATTAATTTCGAACCAATTTCATATTGAATTAAATTTTGTTTTGTTTGCCTTATCTGCGTTTGCGATCACGTCTATACGTTTATGTCTATTCCATTGTGATTCCATTAAGTTCATTAAAATCAATGGGTCTTTTTTATGTAAGTTCTTATAAACTCTTAGCTGTCCCCCTCGGTTTCACCCGCGTTCCCGGGATAAAAAGTAGTCTAAGTCCTTCTCCATACCATCTATCTATCTGCATGCCAAATTTCATGATGATCCGTTGAGTAGTTGAGGCGTGAAGGCGTAACAAACAAACACACACACTGCACTTGAGAGCCAGTTCCTTCTAGGCTTTGTGTGCTTACCACCTTCGGCCGCATCATCACTTACCATGGTGAGAATGCGGTCAAACACAGACCTATAAACAGTAAAAAAAAACTCACTTTTAGGATAAGATAGGATGACCAGTGTAATTATTTTTGAGAACAAGTTAGAGGTAATTAAATGCGAAGAAAATTGATTTTTCACCGACCAATCCGGAAAATCGTTATTTCTGTCGACTACGATACCAAGTCGCCGGGATTGCATAAATGCAAAAGGCGTTTACGGCGTACAACATAATCAAATGAAGCCATTTACATTCAGCGCCCGATATGTGAACAGTGCGACGGTATTATCCCGTCTCCCTCACGCACACGCTAATGGCATCACAAATTGTTGTACTAAAGCACTCTGGCACTGAATCCGAGCAATATCGACTTCCAAACACTATACTATTGGAAAAATATCAAAGTTTTATGTGAAACGATGAGTGTTATATGCACATAAAATATTATTCTTGCTCGCATTCCCATTACAGATTTAACAAGATGGGAGACTACCTACTACAATACACACATCCACGAAGCGTGGTATAATAATAATAATAACTCATACATGAGTAAACCACGAGGTATGTACCTATGTAATCCATTCGCTTAATTTTCCATTATTATCCCAGAGATGAAGTCATATGTCTGCTGAATATCTCAAATGCGATAACAGCAAATAATAGATTATATGGTGCCCACGCGTCGCCTATAAATAAAATTAAACGCTTTATTGTTAGTCGAATGACAAATGTGCGATCGTCTTACGCCCACAGCGGCCGCCGTGCGCGCGCCCGTTACGCGCCAGAGACAATATTCAGTTTAGAACAGCTTCGCCGCAAACATATTAATATTTCGACACGCCACATCGCTATTAAATCCTTTATGGGTGGTGGCGTGAACGTTACAAGTCGACTCGGTCGAGAGGGAGGCATTGTGCGGAACTCTGAGGGGTCGCTCGCTTGCTAGTCGCATCGCAGCCCGGCGAAGTTATGAGCGCCGGCTCAATGCTCTCCCGCTAGTTGACTGCAAACAGGAGGGGTCGGGCTCGGCCAGCTGCCGCTTTATCTCGCCGACCGAACCACATCACGGGCGGAAACTTAGAAAAAACCTCATACGAACAGATTCAAATTTGTACATTTCAATAAAAGTCATAAAGAAACGCTCAACCGCGTGCTAGCGCCGGCGGGCATAGCGAACGCAAATATTAGTCAGCACGATGCAATAGGCCTCGGCTCGGAGCTGGTGCAACGATTGAAAACAATAGGGAGTAAATCAATTCACAACACAAACGATAGGAATAAAAGAGTGTGCCGCCGCGCAAGAATGTAATGAGCGCACCGGCATGCGCGCCCGGTTCGATTAAGACACCGAAGGGAGTCGTTTGAAGATCTCTCATTGTGGCATTGCAGGAACTAATTTGTAGTCACGCCGCCCGAGCCGAGCCGACTCACACCGTAAATGGAAAGCGCTCCGACGACCCGACAACAACTAATGACTTGAAACAATACGAAGCTCCCCTCTGACCGCGAACGCTGACTCATAATAACAGTACCCTTCCCGAAATTTGGGACCATCGAGCATCAACACGGCGACTAACAAATCGCAGCTAAATCTCGCTAAGTCGCAATATTTTGGCAACAATACTGTCCACTGGAGAACGGGAAGCGATATCCAGTCGAGTTACCGAATTACAATCCACTAAACCGGGTGAACATACGTCATTAAAATAATTTAGGGAAATGGCACGTTTTAGTGCTCGCGTTTATGGCAGGCTGGTGGATGTGCCGCGCGCGGCGTGCCAGAAGCAATAAATACCAGGGCGGAGCCGCCCACCATCTTGTTTATACACCACCTCCCGGGACGGAACATTAATTTTCTGCTATGCGGAATAAGTGGCGACAAAGAGTGTTCGTGCCAGCTAATGGGCTAGAACACATCAACATTACGACTTATCAGAACTTTGCCAACAAAAAGAGACTCCGCGAAGTACCTAGTTATATTACAGATAAGGATAATCGTATTCAACTGAGAAATACGGGAAAACGTACCTTGACCCTCTCAACTCAGGAAATTACCATTTAAATGAACTTTCAAAGAAAGAAAGCGGTCGGCAAGCAATGGAAATAATTATCATTCCGCTTGTTTTTTTCCGGAAAGCCTTTTGAAGTTCCGATCCGATGTCTTCGCTTTACTAACTAAATAGAGCAAGGTGGCTGTAAAATATAGAGAACCGTAGCGCAGCACATTAATCTATTACAACCTGCAGGTAGTTTATTAGCTATCTATCAGTGGTTTAGTCCGTTTTAAAGAGCGCACTATTTTATAACAATATCCACGTAGCTGGCTCGTAAACGTTAGTATACTTACAAAGCGTATCGGAAACGCGGACGAGATATAAATAATAATTAAGTAACACAATCACGGAGCGGTCGGATACTCGGCACGTATCCGAGGGTTGTCGAGACCCTACTCAGGGCTGACACTACGTAATTAACTTTGTACAATTCGATTTGATGCCAAGCAACTGTTTCAATATGCGTTTATCAACCCTCGTTTGTGAGCGTCGATTTTTTTTTAATTATTATTATTTTCATACAATATTTTGCAGGGACAGAGGCTGATGATTCGAGGAGGCGTTGGATAATAATAATAGACATAAAAAAGCTTTTGTATAGTACGGAATGAACTAGTGGCACTAAAAGCATAAGTTAAAAGTTATCTTTGTAGCAGTAGTTATTTAGCAGCTAATTTAAATTCTACATTTATTAAATAACGTTGTACTGGAATGAGGAAATGCGGCGTAGAGCCAATGTGAGCGATATTGCTTGCTTGCTGGTTAAGACTAGGACTAAGCCATTGTTGGACTGAGAACCGAATGAAATGGTCGCAAAAAACAGAATAAAATTAGTAGTCGTTGAGAAATCCTTTCACTTACATGAAAAAAAGCTGCTTTAGACACTAGCTGTTGGTTGAAACACGACAGCCTAGAAACCAATAATTGCACTTTTTTAATTTCTAGCTGACTCTCTTAGTGCCAATCCCGCTAAAGTTCACGATTGCCGTTTATTTTAATTAATAATTGAAATGCAATAAGCATTATTGTTACTTTAGTTTAGAATATACAATAGTTAGAATATATATTGCTATCATTTTTATATGGATCGTGTTTATAAGGTAAACAATGGTCTCACAGATCCCACACACATCTAATCTTCACAGAATTACATGAAATCCTGTGAAATAAGATGAGACTGAAATAGCATTGATACCCAAAGAAATCCCTTGGAAAATTGGGATAGTTTTCATGAGGCAATAGATTTTCATCAAATAACTTTTCATAATCAATGTTTTTTTACTCTCTGAGTAATGTAAAAGAGAAATAAGAAATGAAAATAACTGGAATTGCGTGTTTTTTGACAATGATGATGCTGATTCTGTTGTTTACAACTAATTTAGTCTCACTTATATCTCTTTCTAACAAAGAACATAAGAAAAGGATGAAGAAATTTACCGCCAGTTTCTGAAAGCCAAATCAAAGTTAATCTATAATCAAAACTGTTGCCGTCTTTGTCATTTCAGATGCCATTGACAATGACAGGTATACTTTTAACAAGAGATTAACTTTTATTTCGCTTTCAGAAACTGGCAGTGAGTCCTATCAAATTAGTCCAATTGCTTGTTTTCAACATTTTAGTTTGCATCTAAATTTTTTTCCGTCTATTTACGCCTATGACAGCATTAAATATGCTCTATCCTTTTTCAATAATGTGTGTAAAAAAGAGATGCGATGTGATTAAAATTAGTTTAGTGCGTTTTACAACAGAATCGGCAACAATACCTACAAAACAGAGCAACCGATGGTTTTTGCAAAAATATATACATTTCACCAGCAAGAGCGTTACGTTCGTTTTTATGTCATTTCGAATTGGTATTTGATACAAATAAATAATGATTTGATTTGGCGTATGTATAGCTGCGATCTCGAATGAGAAAAATATAAAAAGTGTAAGCAAGATTGACTCTTCGGGAGTACTGTTTTTTATAATAAGCTTCACGCTCCGCATGATCTTCGAATCAGATAAATTTAATCGCACGATCCAGATACCATCAACAGGTTTTAAAGCAGCGATCGGAATATATCATATTTAAAAGAAACTGGTTGAGATAACTTATCATCAATGCTTTAAGTCTATTATGTGGCAGAATAAAGTCAAAATTCTTGGGGTTTATTACCCGTTCTCAAAGAATCAAGTTTAGTTCTTTATTTATGTTGATCCAAGTAGTAAGTGGAGGTGTTATTTTTATCGCCATTATTCCGGGCCAATTAAATTTCGATCAATAGATCCGGTATTTTATGATACATATAGGACAGATATTCAATGTACAGCTTTGAACAAAATCTGCATGTCGGCGAATACCAAAACACGGAGATTTTTTCAACGCGAGTTGGTTATTAAAAAAACATAATAAAATTCATAGCACACGACACGAAAATACACCAGCTTTAAATTTAGCTGGCAATTTCGAAATCGCAGCAAAATTGTGACCGTATATTCGGACAATTTGTGCGACTACTAACTGAAGATAAAATGTGTATATTACAAATATAAACGAATGAATATTTTCCAATAACGCACAGAGCTCCAATTCCGAAACAATCAAAACCCATTTTATTGAAACAACGGACGATTGTATTCGCCCATCGAATACTCGAACAAGATTAATTAAAAATAAAATCTCCCAGTCACCTCGGGCCCTGGTAATTAAAACGGGTATAACTGAAACGAAATTCAAGTTTCAATTACAATTAAGGGTGAAAGATGGCCATAAATGTGCTTAAATCGCCGTATTTTAGTTTTTACAACTTCTCTCGCATAAATGAACGCTTCTCCCCTTAGCGAGGCTCCCATAATTAGCTTCTGAATTAAGAACGGCGGACCGTGAAAACAAACAACTTACTTAAGCTTAATTATAAATTTAAAAGATAGATACACAAAAAGATTATCTACAGAAAGTGTAATAGAAACAAGAATAGAAAGCACAAGTTGATGTTGTTTATTTAAAACAATTCTAAGTATTCTAACAAGTACGTATTTACATAAAGTGATATAGAATACTACTAAAAATAGAAGCGAGAAGACCAACAAAAAATACAATCACACTCTCAATTAAAATCAATGACGTAATTAAAAAATCATAATGTGAAATAAAAGGCAACAAACACTAAGAATTGGTGAGCTTGTGGCCGAACCTTATTGGGTCTCAAACACAAGCCAATACATATAAAAACCTACATCAAAGGAAACAATGCAAAATATAAACATAAAGTAAATGAATTGACAAAGGTTCAGCTCTCGTGAACACGTAACTCCTCGCAGCATAAAAAAAACTGCAAGCGAAATATTTTTAATATTACACGGTTCTTTGAAAGGCTCTCCTTTATTCAAGAGGGGAAGTTCTTTCGTACTTAAATATAAATAAGTAAAAGCGGCCGTAGATTATATGAAATAGGAAGACAGCGTGGTTTAATAAATTGCTCGTTTATACAGCAAGCTTGTTGTGCCTGTATGCATGGAAGGAAATCATGAAACTGTTAGATCTTTTAGCTGAAAAATCGAAACAGATTCATCAGATGTGGCTTTGTTAGGATTGTCCACAAAGATATGAAAATTATGATAAGGTGCTAATAAATTAATGGGAAGGGATCGTTGCTAAGTATGAAAACATTTACCTAGATTATTTAGATCTTATGAAAATAAACAAAACAAATGAAAATTCTATTTGAGTATTCCGTCTTACGATATCTTCTTGGAATTTATAACATGTTAATCCAAGCAATATTTTTGTGAAATTCTCGAGTTGTAAGTAAATATTTACAAAATTACAAAGACTGTTAAAAACACGAAAGCCAAAAGTAAACTGAATAATCGCAAATAGCTTACACGAGCAGGATAGGTATGCAATAGGATTAATTTTAGATTGTGTTTATTTTTGCGTGGAAATAGACTGTTTGTTCCAATCTTAGCACGTTCGTTACTGGATTACCGATATCTAAAAATACTCGAAAGCAAAATCTCAATCATCGTCCTTTGAAAATAAAAGATAAGAAACATGTTTTATGTAACATAATAGAAGCGAGAGCCAAGTTCGGCACTATTTAAACAAAGACTTTATTACAAAGAACTAGTAAAAAGCTCAAGCTGTTTCACGTTTCAAGTGCTGCAATGAGTAGAATGCCAACTTTGTTCGGAGCGGGCTTTGTAAACGCGCGGCTCACAGCTCGACTGGCGGAAGTGCAGGATGTGACATGCCATGGCGACACTGACACACGATGAAATTGCATTCAATGTGGAACGCCTTTATCGTTAAAGGGAAGGGAACTTTTATATCTCCGCTTCCACGACTTTATGAATTCCTAGTACGTGGGAAACGAAGTGATATTACCAGATTCAAAGAAACTTATATTTTCTAAATAAAACTTTGCAATCAGTGGTAAGCTAAGCTTAGGCAGAGTAATTAGGTATGGCGCAACTACCAGCGGAGCCAGCTCTTTCATTTATTTAGTCAATCTTCTGGTTATAGAGATATCCCGCTACTTTTAAAAGTGACCAACATTTCTTTAAGGGATTTCGGCTGCAATTGTAATCGGGATTCTAGTTGTTGCTATAAACAAGACAAGAATTTCATGGACCTATCTTGTTCTGATTAACCATGGTGCAAACGATGTTTGATTTAGGAGGAGTTATGTATATGGGAGACTAACCACGTCCATCTGGGAAGCTTGACAAAGAATGAAGAATGTTCACTAATTTTGAATTTTAGCTCATCGCATTTTCCGTAGAAAATAAAAAATATCCGTGAAAGAATTATTTCAATACGACAATTACTTTCCGAGATATAGAATTTTTAAATGAGCGCGCGACGCGGGATTCTACCGCCCGGTACTTGATGCGTGTGACGTCATGTTTCAACGCTCGCTCAGTCCGTCGCGCTCTTTTTCTCTTGAAAAATCTTATTCCTTGGGTTTATAAATTTGAAACTTAGCACTATTACTTATCTAATCAAATAATACAGCTTCTCATTATTCGATTTTTAAAACTACCCCTAAAAGGGGGTTTAGGAGGTGTTAAAGTTTGTATGGAATAAACCTACCACGCGGTCCGATTAACTTGAAACACGGTTTTAATACATCGTATAAAAATAAAGAAACACGTGTTTTTGGGCTTCGCGAAAATCGACCCCTAGTAGTGCAAAAAGGGGTAATTATGTTTTAAGGGGAGGATTTTACTACGTCTCTATTAACTAAAAAATTGGAATACATTAGATCCTTTTATAGCCTAAGAAAGGATTTTAGAAATTCCATCCCTCCATCCAGTGGGTAAAGAAGAGGGCGCAGGTAAAACGGCGGGGCGGAGTGTTAGTTTAGAGATAAAATCAAGCCTTATTGTTTTGAAGATCGTCAGTATAGTGAGTCTGCTATCTACACATTATTCATTTATAGTGTGCATTATTTTGGTACCCCGCAGTTTCACCCGCGCGTACCTACAGTTTGAATTTTTTGCGCGGAACCCTGTTATTATTTTTCTAAAATAAAATTAGCCTAAGTTCCTTCTTATAACATACGCTATCTACCTGTGATAGTCTCCTTAAAATCGGTCCAGCCGTTCCGGAGGTTAGGACACAGATTACTAAATAGTTACTACCTAAGTTAGGAGGCCGGAACAAACTGTGTCAAACGTTTAATCCGCATGCGAAGACGGTTACTATAAAAATAAATAAATAAATATCCTGGGACATTCCTCACACACGGTTATCTGATCCCAAACTAAGCAGAGCTTGTACTATAGAAACCAGATAACTGATATAATACTTATACTACTTTTTATTTTTAAATACATACTTAATATACATAATTACACCCAGACTCAGGACATCCAGACATGTTCATGCACACAAATGCATGTCCTGTGTGGGAATCGAACCCACGACCTGCGGCGCGTAAGGTGAACCTTAACCAACTGCGCCAACTGGCCCGTATAACAAAAGTATAAATAGGTACAGATAAAACATTGCTACTTATTTGTTATCTTTAACGTAAACTTAAAACGTCTAAGGTGTAAGTCAAGTATAGTTAAACCTAGGATTAAAATATATCCGTCACTTTCTAATGTCATATAAACAAAAAGGGCTGAAGCTATCTTAATACCTGGGTGTTACAAGACTGACTTACACCTTATATATTAATAAGGGGGAAATGGTTTGGTAAGTACCTACTTAAAATTAATTATTTTAGGTAAATAATGCAAAAAAAAAATACACACACAGGAAGCATGTGCATTCTTACTTACTCCTCGCTTTTCAGCGGCAACGGAATCACTATTCGTCGATAAATTAATGGGCAACTATAAGGCTATCTATTTTAATCCTTCATGATTTAATAAAGGTTGTTTTGTATTGTAATGATCTTAATTAAGAATACACACACTATGAACGTAACAGTAGAATAATTCACGGATGAAACAAAACACTTTCCCCTAATATTATAGCGCAAGGACCGCTGGCGACTAACGCAAGTGAGCGGAGCGTTGCAAGATGACGTCACACTGGGGTCACGTGACTGCTAGTGGGCCTCGATATTTAGGGAAATTTCAAATGTCTGTAAAATCAAAACTACTTGGTTTTTTTTAATGAAACAAAAACTAGTGTATTTGTATACATAATTGCTCTAATGTTACAAACTTTCAAGCGATTTTGCATACCTAGTAACATTCCTCATTAGCTCGACACAAGCTGACAAAAACATAATAAAACTACTACGAAAATATAATATAGAATTTTATGCTATCATAATTATTTAATTTTATCCCACGAGCTGTATGCAAAGATTATATGATTTTACATATATATTTAAAATCAACTCAATATAAATAATGCATCGCGTTGAATAAACATGGTGTTAACATATTGTTGAGAATTATCTCGAATAATTTACATCTAACGGAAGTACCTAATGACTCCATAAAACGCTATAGCCACAATATATTACTTCTTTGGCGCATAATCATTTAATTCTTCACATATTAACATTTAAACATCACGAATTAAATTCAATATTTAAATGTTCGTGGTGAATATGGGACCGGTTCTCGAAAAAGCAATCAAATAAAACGGAACGAGAAATAAAGCAATAAAAAGGAGCCGTGATTTAGTCGACGCTTTGGAGGTTAATGGTTTATAAAATACTAAATCCTGTCCGTGGGTTTGCTCGTGTGGGAAATAAAATCAAAGATATGCGGTGAGCGCAATTACATGCCCAGTTAGTTCACAGTACTTGTAATTTTGTTGGAGGTATTAGTGAGAGCTCCTTCAAGCCACTGTTATCCTGGTACCATTTTGTCAAAATTTTAAATATTGTTTTCTATTCTAATGGGAATGTAATCAATGGCGCTCTCTAAGAATAAGGTAAGATGCTGTTTTTTAAATAGAAATGAAGATTATATTATGCAATATGAAACAAGTTCCTTGAGTAATTTTATTGCAATAAAATATTTATAATGCGGTAGTCAATAACTTCACTACAGCCAAGTATTTATGTGCTATTATAATTCAGTATTAATTGATATAAATTGCGGTATCATAAACATCGGTACAAGCATTATATTGGTTATATAAGTGAACTCAATTGCGGCTATACACGCAGAGAAATAATTTTAAACACGTAGTAAGTATATTTTATAAACAGCCATCTTTTCTGTATTGTTATATAAAAACTAAAATAACGAACAAAAAGTTAAGTGCTATTTTTTTCTAATTATAATATGTTAGATTACGATAAATGTATTGATAAATAAATATTAAGTTTTATAATTCAAATATTTGCATAAGTATTTAATCAATCCGTAATATCCTCGTAATACACTCTACCTACATTCGAATAAACTACAAAAAATAACATTCGATTCGGGAAACATCGTAATTTTTGTTCAAAGCCATTTAATTTAAGCACAGTGGGCTGCGAGAGAGAATAATCTGATTTATATCTGTAGGCCGTATTTCTTCTTTATTCGCTCTTCCACACTACCGACCGTAATTTGTTGAAATACACGCGAATTCAGTTAAGTGTTTTTATCTATTTTACTGGTTTGATTTTAACCTTTCAATGGGCATTGTAAATAATTGTAATGTACATGCAATCGAATGTACCACACGAAAAAGACATAAAAGCCATTAAGCTACATAATGCGTAAGAGAAACTTCAACAAACTTTACAGAATATTCAGAACAAACTGGTGAAGTGCTATCCGTCAAACCTCTGTTTTAGGACGTGGTGGAAACTTCTCCGACCAGTAGGTAGGTACATGTTATTTATCCACGTCCGAATGCCCCTTACGAGCACAATATCGACGCTCGATTTTTATCCCGCCTCTGGGAGAGATAAAGGCAGCTTAACGTCTCTCGCCTTTGTCTGTGTCTCTCAACGACGAAAAAAACTACCAAATTAAATAAAGTTACGCCGCAACTTGTTTTTATGTATTTAACGAACGAACGTACAATTTACTCCGAAAAGCCTCCGGCACGGCCGCAGCGTAAATATTCATGATTCCCCGGCTCATATAAATATGGCTGGAGACACTCGCGCGCTAATGAAACAAGATGCTAACTCCGCCGAGGGGCTTACCTAAAGCTTTTCATAATTCCAGCCGCGTCCCTCTTGTGTCTTTGTGCTCACGCTATTATTTCAAATTATTTTTAATTGAGTAAAAGCAAGCGAAAAACACAATAACAACCCTTCGAGTTAATTACCCACCCGACAAAGCATTCTAAAAGCTTTTCGAGGAGCTACTACGCTGTAATACAAACATTAAACTGCATGAAAAAGTGTTTGTACTTAACAATTCTTAAAATAAAATGGGACGAGAAAATCATAACGCAACAATGGACCGTAATGAAATCTCTTTTTTACGGCTCACGGCTATGTCGGAGCCGAGCAATTTTAACCTCGTTTTCATTGAAATTCACATTTCATCCGAGCAACAAAAGGGTTGGGCTCTTTGCGAAATGTCAATTGTGAGGAGGGTATAGGATCCCGTGATGTTATCCTGGTAGTGGCGGACACATGTACGGGTCCATGACAAACACACAACACTACGGGGCGCGTGTGTACGCCATGCCACTGGCTGCTCTGAATAATGTATGAGGGCCAAACGAATGCTTTAAAAAGTTAACAAGGTTTTCCAAGCTTTCCTTTGTTCTGCTACTTACTGTAGAAAAAAACAAATTGCTTCCATACGAGTTCACTGAAAAATTTGATTTACGTTGACTGCATTATTACAATGCGGAAATAACAATATACTTTTCTCACATTCTTTATGAACATGGAATGCAACATTAAAATCTACTTACACTTTACTCAGTTTTTAAACCATCAGAGATGTTTTCTTGGAACACTACTGAAACTACATTACAGAGTTTCTCGAAATATCCACTTCCCACTTGTAATGCTAAGCTCGTTCACACAAGAAGAACAATTAAGTGTAGTATAGGTACCAGGGGATAAGTGTTGCTGGTAAAAGTTGTAGTTCCGCCCACGGGGCACGGGCGAGCTACGGATATCTGCCCGATAACAGGATTAACGCGCCCTCCCGTGCTGTTGCCGGCTAATTCGCACGCAAACTTCACACGATAATGCTCTCCTGGTACTTCGCCTGATATTCACTTATTACTTTCAGACTTGTTTTCTAAATAGCCTTCGTTAGAACATGTTGTTTATGTTGGAATAGCTTTTGCCGAGACGACTGCACAGCTTTTGTTGGGTGTTATCAATATGGTACTCATTTTCAGTTCTAAGTTCAGTATCAGTATGCAATGGAAAACGTTTCTAATATAAATATATAGAGGAATATTTTCAATTTTATAAGCTGGCGTTTGTAGACTATCAGATTGGTTTCCAGGTAGGTAATCAAAATTCCTTACATTATTATCAGTGGTAGTTATCACTCCGTTATATCAATTAGAAAATAACCGTCAAAATATCAGCGTTTAACGCTAATCCTAATAATACAGATTTTCAACGAACGTTCCACGTTTTATCTGACATTTTATTATAGTGTGGGCGTTGATAATAACGTAATTGTTTCTTAAAAGCACCAGTATATTATTTTTAATTTGACACATGACTCATGATAATGATCAAACGACTCCGAACGTCGCGAAATGTGGAAAATGTCGTTGTTATTAATGTTTCAAAACAAAACACGAAACACGATAAAAGACGATCACTTTGTTCGAAAATAAAGTAAACAAATGTTAATTACAAATCCTTGAACATAAAAACGATAATGAAACAAAATGAGTGTTAATTTAAACTAATATTTTCTGTTATGACTAGCAGCGGCAATCGTTTCACAACAGAAAACATAAATTCAGGCCATTTCTATTGTTGGAAAACACGCTCGGATCGCGCCAGAATTTACGAGACCTTTTATAAATATGAATTTATCATGAACTAGTAATGCTTTTACTTTATTTTATACAAAGGCGGAATACTCAATTTGGTTAGGTATATTTTTAGTCATCACAACATTACAGTCGAAATATTGGGTATTTTTCTTCAAAACACCAATTCTAAATTCAAGTTCACACTAAACTCGAGGATTTTAATTTGGGTTGTTTCAATTGTGGACTTTTATTTTATAATTATAGCAAATAAAGTTTGAACAGTTGACGGGAGTCGTGAAACGTTTACGACTATATAAAATCGTAATGGATTAACTTGATCACCACAGTCGGCGTTTAACGAGCGGCCCGGGCTAACTTCCTCAATAAAATAGTCTGTCATCCGTCTCCCATCCTCAATAATCTCATAGAAACGGGAATTTTTTGATATACTTACATACTAGTCTCCTCCCTGCAGTTTGACCCGCGTTGCCGAGGGCACTTTTGTTTTCCCGGGATAAAAGGCACACTATATTAAATAGCTTTTGCGTGAAAGAGTAACAAAGATCCATTGTAGGATTTTTACGCACGAAATACGAGTAGATGAACGAATTACCTTATGTAGTAGAGTATTAATATACATATTCTTCCATATAAGTAGGTACCTAAGTATGTAATATGGTTACGTCTGCGAAGACAAAGGCATATCAAGTGTCTCATCTCTGACATTGATAAAATAAGATAATGCTGGAGAATGGAAAAGAGGTGTCAAGTTAATCTTAATTTTATTTATATAATAAACTAGATTTTTCCTGTTACTTCGCAACATGTTGATATTGGTATCAAAAATCTTCTTTATATCGTTTTGAAGTCAAAGCCTAAATCCTATTTGGTTAGAATGAAATCCGTCAAATCTCCTTTTTACTTATGAGTATCTGTGTCTTTTTTCCACATATGTATATTTTTTTAAATCATGGAAAAAAGGTCGGTATGCACCATGTATATGTTTATTCTATATCGATACCATAAAGCCCTACACCCTGCTGAAACTTAACAACCACCGATTTACACATGTGACTTGGCTATGGTTGGCCTGCCTTGGTTCAACCTTCACTACAAACACCAGCTGTGTTCACAAATAAGTAAATAATGAACAATAATTGCGCCACCACGTTTATTCAACACAATAACAGTCAAAATCATTGTACAAAAGGAAACTTATTAATAATTACAAATAAAACTTGTGCCGCTTGTAATTAAGAGTCCATTTTGTGACAGCCTCTTAAAATTCACTCCACGAGCCTGTAGGGAGGCTCAAAGGCGAAATAATTAAAGCGGAGGGGTATAAGAAAATGTCGGGAGGTAGGGAGATCAAAGGAAATACCCCTCCGGGTAAATAATATAGGAGTGGCGCAACGGATTTTGGTATTTGGTTGGTTACAATAGGCACCTATTAGAGCTTTATTGGCGTGGTTTACCTCAAACCTACTCTTTTACTGAATGTTGTGATATTAATTATACCTTGGGAATCTATACTGGGTGTTGTTTTGGTCAGCGACAAGCGACCTAGGAGCGGTAGTACAAAATATATATTCCCCAAAAATGGACTTAATTCCATTAAATACTGTAAATATGTTGAGAAATACCTTATTGAATTTGAAATAAAATTACCGCAAAGTATGGTTACTAGGCACGTGCACAGACTAGAGCTAGGCGCAAGCCGCCATCGCCCCACCCCTTTACTCCCTCGTACTCCCGTTGAGTATTATGTCTACACTTTAGCTTATTACATGATTTTCAAAATTTTATTTTTTTCATTTTTATTATTAAAAAAAAATAAAGTATTTTTTTTATATTTTTTTTAGCACCAGTATCATTTGTATAATCGACCCTGAGTCGCTTGTCGCTGACCAAAACAACGACCTGTATATGATGTCAATAAGGTATTTATTTTGTATTGAACTGTATCAATATACTTATTCTAACTATCTATATCTATACTAATATAATAAAGCGGAAGAGTTGTTTGTTTTCTTGTTTATTTAAACAGGCTAATCTCTGGAAGTATCAGTCGGATTCGAAAATTCTGTCACTAATAGGAAGCTACATTGTCCCCGAGTAGTATAGGCTACTTTTTATCACGGGAACGCGCGTGAAAGACAGCTAGTAATATTATAAACGTGAATGTGAGTTTGTTTGTTTGTTACGCTTTCACGCATTAACTACTCAACAGATCATCATACAATTTGGCATGGAGATAGCGTACCTATAGTATGGAGAAGGACATAGGCTACTTTTTATCCCTCGTTGATTATAAGATCTATATTTGTTTGACTGGTCCTTTGAGCAAAGCTTTTGTTCTTCGGTTTCTCGAGATTGCAGTTAAGCTTGTGAAATCTGATCATAATATGTTTCGTTTGTTTAAAAATGGAACGAAAAAATTATGTTTTCAAATATTTGCAAACCGTCTTTTGTTTCAATATCCTTCCACTTTGATACAAAGAATAAATGCAATGCAACCAGTGTAGGTAAATCTACGCTTCACATGACAAACGATACTATTTCGCATTATCGCACATAAACTTGCACGCAATGGTGGAATCGTGAATTCGTGATACTACCGACCATCAGCCATCATTAACTACCTTATTTTATATTCAGTTGAACTACTATGTTTATAAACGAATACTAGCACATTTATTCTTTACTCTATGACCCCTGAAATAATATAAAACCTTTATCAATAGAGAGGCAATCATAAACCTATGATTGACAGTGTTATCCTAGATTGTTATTTCCGCCTCGCGGTTACCCCCTTATTTTACATCCTTAAGGGTTGAATATCGAAAAATCCTTTCTTAATACACCCCTACGCTATAAGGAGAAGGTACCCTCCAAATTTCATGGTTCTATGACCCGCGCTTAGGCTCTGCGTTGATGTTTCATTGTCAATCAGTCAGGCTTTGTTATTTTATTATACTTAATTTTGTTTTAATGTAATAAAGCACCAAATAAGCTTATACAAAGGATTCTTACGCCATCAATTATGTAAACTCCGTGATTGAAAAAATCACTCTTAAAGACCACAGAAAACGTTTCTAATTATGCAAATCTATACGTGAACGGTCCATGAATATTAATATCCAGTAAAAAATGCTTCGAAATACCCTTTGTTGTATTAACATTACGAACTTACCTGTGGGCGGGAACGGAAAATTACCCATAATTTTTGTAACCTCCATTTGACGTGAACTCCTAAACGGACGACTTACCTGTAACAAATAATAAACTACAATCAAACGTAATTCATGTTTAGTGAAAAGATACTCGTGGAACGTCTCGGATTTCAATTACAACATTCCCGCATTTGATGTCTTCATACTGTATATTTCCAACAAAGCGACGGAATATTCCAAACAGACTATAAGATTTGTAAGACTTGTTTTAATTCAAAATACACGGTACATAATAATCGTAAAATCGCATTACTCCGTCGCGTCAACCTTTAGGAGTCATTCCGAGCGTAAATCTGAAATGAATGAGCTATGGAATTACAAATTCACCAGACGCGCCTCGACTCGTAACAAAGTCACTAAACAGTCTTAAATTGTTAAAAATTAACATTCAAATTGGGGGAGTGCTGTTAGTGGAATTAGTGCGAGTTTCACTCATAAATCGTCTGCAGAGGGCGAACTCGCCGGTTTATTGGCTCGAGACGTCGACATTCGCCTGCTAATAAATGAAGCAGAAAACTTCTACTTAGATGTAGTGCGCTGTTTGTCGAGGGCGGAAGACATCACAGTCGCGCCTGCCTCGCTGAAAACTGCGTCTACATCGAGGGTCGTAGAGCTCAAACTTCGACGGGGAGCGGTTTTATAACTCGGCTCGTCCCGCTTTTTCTGGGGGAGAATGAACGAGATAGAACGAGCGCATTATGGGTTATGAAATGAGCTCCGATGCCTCATGTTACTCTGGTAGAGAAAATGAATTTATGACCGTGGCGCGCGAAAAGAAAGCGGCCATGAACATCTTTAATTCTTCTATGCGCCGAGTTGGATGAGTAGTTTAGTAACCTTTAGGTAATATAATCTCCGATTATGATTAACTTAACTCAGTCAAACGTGATTACGTGTTTAATCAAAGCATTTAACTAAACATTCACGTTACAATCTCCTTTGACGTGAACAGACAGGGCTCATTAAATATCAATTCCATATCTATCAAATTACATTATTATTGAGCCTTTGATGTAAGTACTTATGAATCTATTGATAAGACGATACTAATATTAATTATTGAGACCCGCCATCCATTCGGGAGCTTATTGGTAATTGATTTCAGCTTAGAAACGACGAAGCGTAAAATTTTGAAAGGTATCATGGGACCATGGGAGCCGCTGAAGGCGAAACATTAATCTGACAAAGTCGTTATTCCACTGGCCCAAGACGCTGGTTGGTTCTGACGCCCTAGTATAAATAGAGCCATCTACTTGCGGTAATTGGGAGCGATTAGCGTTAAAATAGCTTCAGCAGTATTAATTTACTGCGTGGGGGTAGCCTGAATATAATTATCACACAGCTGAACTGATGACTTGTGATTTCGTTGTACAGATTTTGAGCATTAATTGGGACTAATTTAAACACAGACATTGATCGATAAAACTATTGGCTCCTAAACTGTTAAATCATCGAGCAAGGGCTAAGGTACTCGATGGGTTCAATAAAACCACGCCACACCACAATGCGGTGAAGCACAAATATTATCGGTTCGAACTAGGTCCGTCCCGCCCTGCCCCGCCAACTAATATTTATTTTATCAATTACTACATATTATGTCACTTTCGTACACGACTCTGCTCGTTTTATCAATTTAATTCATCGCTCGCCCAACGCTCATTTTAACATGCAACTTCGAGCGATGTTTCAGGTACGAGCGAGGCGGCACACGTTATGTAACGCGTGTGAGAGAGATAGAGTGATCAGGGGTTCTCAACATGTCGCGTTTAGCGGTGTTAAGGTTAATAGCGCTATTTGTATAGCGAGTGGAGATGTTATCGCCCGGGAGACTGCGGCTGCGAGACCGACACGGCCAGTTTATTGTCTACATCGACATCGAGTAATTTCTTGAGCACCTAAAGCGCTTCGAATAAACGACTGTTTAAACTTTTGATAAGCAGAAAATGTTAACGTCAATTGCTTTGTGAAAAATAAGTCAATAAAACAACGTTGGTGTAAGTAATCAATGATTACCACCAATAGGTTAAAAGGCCTTTGCGTTCGGAAACGAGAGTGAGATATGGCGACATGTTAATTTATAAACGATTATAAATTACTGTTTTATTACTCAACAAAGTGGCGTGGTGAGAATAGATATCAACATTATCAACTAATAAATCAATATTTGAGAGCGTTCGCGTTGGTATAATTTCAACAAATACACCAAATGTTTATTTAAAATCTTCCATAAACACTGCTATTTAGTTGCCACATGCAAAGATAAAATCGTAGTAACACATAAAAGTGTACTAAAAGAGGCAACACACGCCGACAATGTAAACAATGTTCAAGAGAAGTAAAACTACATTATATTGACATATAAAAGTAACAATGTAAAGGACTTACGTTTTAAATAATGTTATTTCTAATACCACATGTGCAAATTATGCGCTAACAATCATTACATTTATATGAACATTGTATTATTATGATACTTAAACATAAAGAAGTAGTTATGGTAATACAAGATATGTACAAGGTAATGACACCATAATTAGGTACTGAGAAGTGTTATTATTTCCGCACTGATGTGCTCGAGGGGCAAAAAATATCTCTCGATTCAATAGAATGATTGACATTTATGTTGCCTCCAGCCAGTATACAAACCAGTTTGCGAACCGAACGAATATTTGATTATACTACAATACACACAACAGATAACTTTTTAAGTTGCAATATCTTGCAAATAGACTGAATTTACATTTAAATATACACATCCATTATTCCATATACATGAATGACATCTGCCCTTTTATATTCCAACAACATAATGTCAACCCTGTAAATAATGACACAATCTAGACACGATGAAAATTAATTATTTGACTAATTTCGAAAGACAAATAGAGTTTAATAGCGCCGGTTCTCATGTATTCGGAACACCCGAGGGATCTTGGAGGCTGTGTAAGTACCATTAAGTCGTCTGTAATACACCAAGTAAGTATTTGCATGAAAACGACAAGATATTTGCATATGCAAATTGCGTTCCGTCTTTATTTGGGCCGCGGACGTTAACTCTGTCCTTATGTAAATGTGAGAGCCCTGCTTCACTGATACCTATTCGAACGTTCAAACGAGCATTGTGTGAAATGTAAAGCCCTGCAAATCAGTCACCGTGTCGTGTTTTTCATCACTGTACTCCACGAAACAATTAACGTCCGTGTTTACGACTCGCGCCCGACAAAAACGAGACTTCAATAGACCGCTAACAAGGCAAAAACCAAAAGCTATTATAGCGTTTAATAATGCTATTATAATGCAATGGAATCGCCTCCAAGAAATTGCTCGTAACGGCAGAACTAACCGAAGACAACAGCCGAGTGAACAATAACGCCGGAGCCGTTCATTTTTGTAGTCGCAAACGAAAACAATAAAACAAAGAGAGAGCAAAAACGACACCGAGCACGCAAGCGGGGCTCTCGAAAAATAGCAGAGGCACACACGCGACGCGCCACGGCTCACCGTCCGCACGGTCCGCGCCCCACGAGGAGCATAAAGCTGCCACATGCACGAATAAAAAGCAGGCAAAGGCAACCACACATGGTACACAGAGACGAACAGGCATGTGTAGGTAGCCCAGCCTCATACTTGTAGAGGCATTCGTGCGTGAACCCAACAGACTCGCCCCGTGTACATACCAGTTACGTTACGTACTTATTACCGGTACGTGTGTTGCGGTGCGGGATCCATTACGCGGCGGAAAAAGCGCGCGGACCGACGACCGAGACGCGACGCGAAGCAACGGTGTGTGTAATTGATTAACAGTTTGAGAACCTGTCGACGGTGGCACCGCGAATAGCCCCTCGTGTCGAGAAGCCTCGTTAATCGCTTTAAAATCTTAATAAATGCATACCATTTCGTTACCAGTTATAATAAATGGTACAAGACGAATAATTACTCGCAACAACTGTTACTTGTATAATGGGGCATAATATAATAACATTATGCACATACATTCATTACTTTTATTTAACAATTATGTTTTAAATTAAAATTGAATGTAAGTTTTTATAACTTTCCTTGACAGGTTTTCAATGACCAGATTTATCCACGAGATAAACACAAAGCGAGATAGAGCTAACGCCGAAGCTGAAGCCGAAGCTGAAGCCGAATCGGCAATCGCCACAGACTTCGGCCGAAGCCGAATATTTAAATACCCATGTTTAGTTCAACATTGGCCCTGATTCTGTTGTTCACAACTAAACTAATTTTAATCTCACTATGTCTCTTTCTAACAAAGAACATAAGAAAAGGATGTAAGAAATTTAGTCCTGTCAAATTAGTCCAATGCTTGTTTTCAATATAAATTTAGTCGCCATCTATCGCGGTTACGCCTAAATACACGCAAAATAAGACGGCAAAGATTAATTTGACAACATAAAATATGTTCTATCCTTTTTCAATAGTGTTCGTAAGAAAGAGATGAGATGTGACTAAAATTAGTTTAGTGCGATTTACAACAGAATCGGCACCATTGGCTACAAGTGAAAAAACTAATGATTTAGATTCGCGCATTCGTAAAAGTTTGTACAATTTCGGTGCTTACTAGAAACCTTCAGCTTTATTTTCATTTTTTACGTTTCGCCACCAGTACAACATTAACTGTAGGAACACCCTAAAATAAGTCAATAAGATATTAATAACAACCAATAAATTCGGTTGTGTGATGTAATAAAAATAAAAGTATCTTTATGACAATGAAATGGTGTGCAGAGATGTCTCGAGCGCGCGTTTGCCTGTCCGCTCCGATCCGCTCCACCCTTCATCAATAATTCATGCGACATCGCGCCATTGAGAAAGTGCTCTGTGATCGCCATACTAATTTCCAACCATTGTGTTACTAAAAACATTTTTTGTGATCTCAATACTAACGCACACATAACCCACTCTTTATTCGTCAAAATGTTCATCTGTTGCTAATTTGCTTAAACTTATGGGTTTTACCGTATGCTTGCTTGTCTTTTATTTTCTTTTAAATCGCAATCTACTAGTAAAAAACGCCCCACTGACTTGCATATTGTTTCTGAAACGTATAGTTCTCTAATATAATACTAAACAAGTGTTGGCCACGTGATCTGTGAGTTGGCCAGCAGTGAACGTTTAGAAATTGCATTGCTGCAAACACACAGATTTGTTGGAGAATAGGTGTTCCAACCGAACAGTATTATAATAACAGTAATGTATTCTGGCAAAAATCTGTTGCATGTGTTGCTAGAAAAATACGCACGAATGTAGATAGAATCCGTTAGCACATTCATCCCTGGGGAAGCGAAGTACCCGCCTGGATTAATTCGTGTAATTTAAACTCCAATACCAGGAGAATACGAAGCTGAGTAGGTATCCAGCGTCGTTGACGCAAAGCCCGTTTTGACAGACGAGCTACAGTCGACGCAAGAAAAATACGCATTTCGAATCGAAATTAATGTTTTTTAAAGGATATGTAAAATACCATAAACAGAAGCTAAAAAACCCCAAGCTGTAACAAATTTCTTACAGTGGACCATTCTTCAAGCGATGAAAACTACTAACCTTGCTGGTGGGAATTTTAACAAGTTGAAATAGCATCGACATCTACTGTCTGCTCACTTCATTTACGAGTAATAAAAATTCAGGCTCTGATTTCCTGAAGTCGCTCGTCTGCTTGGTGCATTGAGGGTGGTAAAGGGAGATAGCGGGCTCACCATCCTTGGGGGTGTGAGGGAGAGGTAGATATTTCATCGACTCCGGCTACAAGATGGCAGACGTTTGCGGTTGATAGTTTATAGTTATTGCGAGCGAGTGCGACGTGTCCGGAGCCGCTTTATCACATTGTTAGCGTTGTTATCCGCGTCCACCGGATTAAGTGGAGATCACACTCGAGCCCTGACTCACCACTTGGACAATGGCTTCCGGTAATAGCTTTTAACGTTCACACCATATCTGATTATCTTTTATGTAAGAATAGCCCTCTTGATTTATTAAAACGCATTTGTTCACCGAACTTTATTTTGTTTGTGATTACCCTAACGGGCATAATAAAGTTTCAAAGTTTATGGAGTTTAAATTAAAAACAAGATAGAAGCGCTGTAAGAATTTATTCCTCCCCATCTAACAACTTCAAAGGGCGAAGAGGTGTCGCGCGTGAATATAAATCTTCTGCCGGGATAAAAGTGGGAAAGCCCGGGACGGGATCTATATAAATGTTGCAATTCGTGAGAGTTCCCGTGATCGATAGCTCTCACTATCGTCGCACTATTTCAAGTACAAGACATCTCATTTATTCCTGTCATATTCAAAGCGTTTTTATTTCGCATGAAGAATTTGCTGCGATAAAAAGATATGTATGTTTTTATAAGTGGAATGTGAAGTAGGTATTATAAATATCGGGCGCTGTTTATTTTATCTTTGGAGTTGTGAAGTTTGTCGAATAAAACTCAAGATTGTTTTTTATAAAATATTTTTTACCTCACGAACGAGTTGGTGTACTAGGGCCGCATGAGCTGAGGGAGGTCACACGAGCGAGGAGCCTTGCGTAATAAATCTACGGAGCAAAGAAAGCGTTACCTCTGATTTACGAACTAAAGTCACCCGTGAAGTGACTGAGGGAACATAAACTGATGCGGTGATATTATTTCCTATCCAAGTCAATACTTTAATTATAGATCATTTAGGTACATGCTCACCAAGAGTTCTAGTGCTAAATGCGAGCATATCCTCTACATGGGAATCTGAAATATATGTACTTACTTTAACTTGACTGCCTTAGCCGGTCAACGAAACAAAATGCCATGGGTAAAGTACTATACAACAGTATCATATTAAACTTCAAAGGTAGATAAATACCACACAAATAGACTTGTAATAAATATATCCAGAGACCGTGACTGATAGCAAAAGCTCCGAGGATTCTTGCCGGCACAGACAAAGGAATTGCTTATACGTAACACGAAACCGCCATCAAGTCGCGTATTGTTATGAAAAGAGAAATCTCCACGAATATAACCATTAAAGCAAGGTAGACCTAGACCGAAACGTTGACAACCGCCAAATTTGCTTTCCAACAGAATTCAATTAAAACTTTATTAATTTCAGCAAAGAATCGTCGAAGAAACTTCAATTCGAAGAAACGGTTACGTTGGCGAAGTGAAGTTAAGAAAATTTAACTAATACAATTTATACAGAGATAAAACTTGAAACTGGGCCTGCTCCAAGACACGGTTCAAAGGAAAATGTTTGTAAAAACAAATCGATTTACTCTTAATCCACTCTAAAAGAACAAGACTCCAGAGGTAATTTCAACTTGGACAAAAACAATAAGACGATAATATAGGACAGGACTCCTAAAGCTGAAACTGGTAAATTAATTTATCAATGATATGCACATTTTAAAACTTGAACACACAAATAGTAGCATAGAACTCCTAAAAGGTGATTAGCGACAGAATTTAAACAACAATTTATTTACAGCAATCAACCATTTCCTAGGTGTAATAATCGTGCAGCGCTGTGAATAGAGCGAGCTATTTGTTCCCAATGGCGTGTTATTAGTTAAATGTAGGGCTGTGTAATTAGAAGCACATTTGGCTGGCGGTGGCGGGGCGGGGCCCGAGGCGGCCATGTGTCCGGCACATACGCCGCATTCATTAAATAATTAAAACATACCTCTACTGGTGCACTCACGCTAATAAGAGTTTTATTGTTAAAGAGTCTCGCTCCATAAACACCTGTAGCAATATAGAGGAACATATTTTGTTTTTAATGAGGGTTTATTAGAAGCAAAATGTATATGCAAAGCGTAACAAATTCAAGTCACGATTCCATAAACAACGTTCTATTTCACAAATACCGGATATCCATAAATATGCCGTACCGTACCTGATATCCGGTTTCTAGCATCACATCTGGTAAACCTTTTGTACGCTAAATTAATCAAAGAGTAACTAAAAGTGATTAGTATGGCAATAGTTTTCAATTTAGCTTCGCGGCGCGCAAAATTACTGTATTAAAAATGTTAAACGTGTATCATAAATGCTTTTGCTGCGGTACATTGTTGTTTTAGTGTCGGGCGGATGGGACGTAAAACATAAAGTGCACGTTCCACGCTATCCGGTCCGGCACGTATGTGTCACTGACGAACATTGTAGGATTTGTGGCTAATGTTGTATCAACTGGTTATCCCTGCTGTTTCATACGTGTTCCTGGGACGAAAACTATATAGGTCCCAAATAGCCGTTACGGTTAGTGATAACACACACACATACACTTTTGGAAACGACAGTATTAGCAACAATATAACGGTAAAAATCATGCTAATTAAACAAGATCATGAAACTGTATACTAACTTATTTGTAAGATTCTATCATCTATCACTAGATGGCAGTAGACGTAGTGTTCCAAGTTTAAAAGGCGAATGTTTGTTTTCTTGTTTTCACATAGGTACTAAAGTGTAATTGGACTGGTCTTGTCTGCCACAAGCCAGAGTGGCCAAAATCATCACAATGTAATAGTGTGACTACCACACAATGTAAATGGTGGTGGTATTGATTTACACTAGACCCCGAAGTAGATGTGGAATCAGTCACTACCTATTATAAACACTACATCTAAAAGATCAAGCTCAGACATAAGATGGAATGGAAAGCCTTGCCCTGTATATCAGAATATAAATTAAATATAATTCAGCTAGTTTCGAATCAAAACTACACATAATTTACATAGATAAATTTACTAACAATTTAGTCTTGAAAGAGGAGCCGTGCAGATTAGACGTTATTTATCAATATACAGAGCCGACACGACTACCATTACTAAGATAATAAAGCCGAAGCACGAATAGAAGAAAATAATACCATTGATTCTATACACCATTGAAGGCTCGCAACCGAGATTACTCCACAGATTATACTCCTAATAGATCAGATGGATGTTATCTAAACGGATTAGACTAATTGCGTTTTGTAACTATGTTTTCATTCTAGGCATTAGCGGGTTTTTATCGCATTTATTGTTATTACAATTTACCGAGCGGAATGCTGACAGCCATTGAGTGTAATGCTTCTATATTTCCAACAGCACACTTGTAAAGATTTGTGCAATAAATTGTGTAATACTCCCACAAGATGCAAATCGGCAGTTAAAGTCACGGTATCTGATAATCATAGAGCATTTAGCGTCCCGGCTCCGCTGCGTAGGAACGCGGCACCGCTAGCAATTTCCTGGACGAGCTACCATGCAAATGGCCGACTTCTCTAACGGTTTATTCCAGTATAAATTTAGCTACACCCGCTCGCAATTTTCGTACAATATCCAGGTTTTTTAAAACTACAACAGTTTATTTCGACAAAAGATCTAAAACATCTATCTACGATAAAAAAAATATCGAATACATCTGCTAGAAAAATATTTTAGAGTGATAAATAGTGCAACTTCAAACCCGTTAGCGTTGAATACGTCGCGAAGCGTATCTGGTGCGATGCGACATGCGACCGATCTCTTTATATCTTCGGCGAGACAATAAAATCTCCGGCTATAAACCCTGACGCCTCACAACGTGACTTTATCTACACTAAAATGAATCAATCAGCCATCAAAGGTTTACTTTCGGTTTATCGCCACGCGTTCATATTGGAGCGATGAAATCTTCGATTCCATCTCAGATGATGACTCCTCAATACTATGCGAACGCGGTCTCTGCACCTATTATTGCCTTTTACAAACAATTTGCTATGGCTATTAGCCACGTCGAATAGGTCAGAGTGACAATAACGTTCGAGATAAGGATGTAGCTCACGTCTCTCGTCGTCGCACGGAGTAATTTAATGTCGTTTGAAAATAGCTGCAATAAATAGCAATTCGCCGCAGTCGAGCGTTATTGTTATGAGTGTTAATGCGGCAAGTCAACCCTAATGTCGGCTTAATGCGCCGCGCCGAGCAGCTCAGTGCGGCTCAATAGACGCTGATGTAACTCGTTTACGAGACCACCGCGACAATGGCGCGGACATTAAAGTTCACACGCATCGTCAACTCCGCAAACAATGAGACGCTAACGTTTTTTCATACTTCACAACTCGTAAATTTATGATAAATTTACTGCCGCGGAACCGTTGCTCAAGCGTGTAAATTTGCTTTGCGATAACGTTAGTACTAATGTAAATAAGTCGATGAGTTGCCCGTCCAAAATGTTTAGAATGTGTAGATATTCTGATAAGCCACACCATCTCTAAATGGAATAAAAGATTTCAGTGTGTACCAGTAGCACAGATTACTAAATAGTTAGGCACTGCGTAACCAGAAGTATGATTGAAGTAACGTTCCGCATGCGTTCCGCAAATAAAGGTGCTCAAATATTGCTATTAGGGCGCGCGCGTGGTACGTCCAAGGAACAATAAAAAGAGCAATAATAAAGTTCACACATGTCGTCCGGGAACCGCAAAGAGAATAAAACTCTCACCTGCCCGACCAGTTCTGCCTTACCTGCAAAACATAAAAAAATATAGTGTTAGTGTATGCTGCTGACATAATTAGCACCGTGCAAATTGTAAACATTTTATTTAGAAGTACCGATTTGTTTTTATAATCAGCTTAGTACGCCTCACTCATCACGCCTTCTACGAATCGTGAACAAACAACAAACAAGCCAAGATGTTTCGTCTCTCATCTATTTAATAATCTTTTGAGAGAATGAAGAAAAAGTTAATGAAATACTAATTAAACAATTTGGAATAAAAATCATTTGTACAAGCGAGCATAAAGCGTGCGCAACTTAGGTAACTGCGGCCAGTTCGGTCGCCATTTGCATTGCGTCCGGGATATTGCGATCGGGCACAGACAGAGCGGTGCTCAGAGTAGCAGGAATAAAGGGAACGAGCGAGGCGCCTTCCGTACTCGCCGACCATTCGCCGACAGATGAACCGCTGTTAGAGCACCGCTTTTGTCACCCGAGCCACTCTTAAATGTCTTTAGCAGAATTACAGGGGAAGTGGAACAAATTTTCAGACCGTTCTTACATAAACTTTTATTCCACCATAAAACAAACTTTTAAATTGAAAGCAATACGGCTATTCGTTCTAAATTGTGTTACTGAGACATTATTTGCAATGTATTCGACAGTTCTTGGACTCAAGCCATCTAGCTAAATGTTCTGCAACACGAATACCTATCATAGCTGTTTTAGGAGCTATTGTGTTTTATGTCAATATGTTTTTAGCAATAGCAATTTTATAATCAAATACGTCGTGGTTGTTTCAATTTATAGTAAGTGCTGCTATAAAATAAACAGTTCAGGCAATGTCAACTACTGATGACTTTATAACAGTGTTTGCTATAAATTCATATTGCGGAGTGACGTTAGCAGCTGCCATTTTGTGAATGGTAGATATATGTGACAGTTGTAGTGGGATGTGTTTTATGTACCTCTGTTAGATCCGCGATAATGGCTCACGAGCTGAACGTGACATGTGTTAGTGATATCATTTTGGATATAATGATTCGAGTCAATAACAGGATATAAGTCATCGCAGCGACGTCCTCGAAGGATACTTTGAGTTAGCTGTTAATATCTATGTCAGAATAATAAGTAAAACTATACAGTTACAGATAATCAACTTTACTGCAGTATGAAACTCATAAAAAGACTTTTTTAAACTCCGAATAATGACATTATTACGTGCTATTAAAATTTTATTTACAACAAATATACACAAATATATGAACAGAATCAAAGCTTTCAATAAAAATATACAACTTAAAATGTTAAAATTACAAAAGAATTTAAAATAAATTTATAAAATTAGGCCCCCTGGGCATTGTTCCGAAGATGCTGGCAGCATTTCCTCGCTGTATCGCAATGCTGATGCGTTGTGCGAAGAAGCTGCCAGCTCTTCGGTCCCCAGTGGTTACCACTAATCTTTTCGCCAGCTCTTTGTATAGCTGGCGAGCACCGGAACCCCATGGACCTAGGGTCTCGACGCCGAAAGGAATGAAAATATATTCTGCGCCGAGACCCCTATATTTCTGTATTTTTATAGTCTCAGCCGCTTCGGCCGCCGCGCCTGCTTGGTTGCAGGTTCCATGGAGGTGAGAAGGGGCCAATGTGTCTACGCAGGTAGCGTCCCATACCAGCGCCCTTCCCAAACTCCACGGAATCAGGGACACCCCGTCCGGTCTCTTGCCGTCGTCCCTAGCAATGCCGGTTGGCTCCAGTAAAGCCGGCACGTTGACGGTAGCAAGAGAGCGGCGGATGATGTCGTTCAGCGCAGCGTGCCTAGAGAATCGGCCGGCACTCTTCTGGCATGACAGCCCGTGGTGTCCCAATGGGTCGACTTCACTGCCGCAGGGGCACCTGTGTGGAATGCAGACACGAACCCCAAGCCGCAGACACGTTGCCAGGCGAAGTGTGTCGGGCAATAAGAAAGTGCCGATGTTTGGCGAGGGGATGGCGTGTAGCCAAAGACCGGCCTCCGCGGTGGCCGACGCCAGTAATCTAGCCCGTTCTGGCCCCGTGCTACGGCTTAAGAGAGAATCATATGTCATTTTACATACTATGTCATCCCAGCTCCTTTGGGAATTTGGGTGGTCAGGGACATCCTGTCTCGCGCAAGCAATTGACCAAACGTTTATGGCCTCATCTAAACTAGCAGTCTCATAGTTTGAGGGAAAAGCCCTTAGGATTTTACCTATGAGACTAGCTGAGCTATGGGTAGAGGACAAAAAGGCTGGTAAGGAAATACTAGTAATTTTGCGGATCCCTAAACCACCATAACGAATGGGTAGGGATGCCTGTGTCCAGGACTGGTCGTTAAACTGTATGTTTAAAATTGACTCTAAATTTGATCTGATGAGGTCGTCCAATGGTAACAAAAGATTTTGAAATTTCCAAAAGGGGCAACAGCGGAGCACATAGGTCATTTTGGGAACGAAAAGGCAGAATTTAAGTATTGTTAGTGCAAAATGAGGGCTTAATTCAAGAAGGCGGTCTGCGTAGTTTTGAAATTTGGAAATAGAATTATGGATGTAATCGGAAAAAGAATCTTCAAAAATAGGGGACCCTAGGAGGTAAAGGGAATTTTTGTTTACTAATTTAATGTTCGGTGCCAAACTATCAAATTTTTTAACAATGTCTAAAGGGTTACATATAGAATTATGAATGTAAAGTTCGCATTTGCTGAAATTTAATTCTAAACCAATATTTTTGAATTTTGTCTGAATGTTTAAGAGGTCAGAAAGAACGGTATCCACATCGCCCCCTAGGGTTCCGTCATCTAAATACCACACGTTGAATTTTGATTTTAAATTTTGTATAATAGGATTTATAGCCAAACTAAAAATTGCTGGCCCGAGAGGATCTCCCTGCTGACAGCCGACTTCTGATGATAAAACGTTTTCACGGTATAACAGATGAGTAGGGTCTGCGTAACAATGGAGGAGATAGTTGTAAATTTCTGGAACGTTGTGTTTTATTTCTGTCAGCAAAGTGTCTCTATTTATTGAATTAAAGGCATTTTTTACGTCAATTTTAACTAAAACTTCGCACGATGCATTAGAGAGGTATGTGCGCAGGGAATGGACAGCTGCCTCGCATCCTCCTTTTGTGCCAAAACCTAGCTGTACCGGTTCAAACTGTGGTTGTAATTTGGATATGATGTGTCGGACTGCTATTTTGGATGCCAGACGTCGAAGTGTAGATCCAACAGCTATTGGTCTCACCCCACCGTCTTTTTTGGTGAGAGCGATGAGGTTTGCACCGTACAAAACGGGAACTATTTCGGGGTTGATGTTGCCAGAAAACATTGTATTAACTAATTTTGTTATGGAATTAATGAGTTGCTCGCCTGCATCGCCCGCTGAGTGAGACGTTAAGTCTTTTAGGTGTTGGGGTGAGATGCCATCCAAGCCAGCTGCGGAACCGGTTTTAAATGAAAAAATAGCAGCAGAGATGTCTTTGCTATTGATTTCTAAACAAGCCTGGTTAGACGATGGATCGAAGAAGTAGGGAGTTGAAGGAGCCGGGGGATGTTTCGTCTGTAGGGCCAAAAGGGTGTCTGGAGTATCTGGTGACAGCACATCACTCGAAAAGAGAAGACGGGCGGCGCCCTTCAAATCTCCGTCACTTATTTTGGTCTCTATGTTCTTAACGCGATTGAAGGGCCCGTTAATTTGTCTTTTTACTGTCTGTGCTGTGGGTATAAAATATGATTGGTTAAAGCAGTTGTTTTTGATTTTTTGTGTGAGTGAGGTGTTTGTTTTATCTTTCCGAACATGAAGGGTGCTGTATGAAAATACAAAAAGGTTGTGCCAATCATCAATGCTGTTATTGTCGATACATTTATCAATGAGTTTGTATAGATGAGTTGCCACAGAGATTCTGGCACCACGGGGAATTCTTTTAAGTATGGATACACTATTTTTGAGATTGCTGATATGTATGTGAAAAGGAATAGCTGATAAGTTAGAGGCCGAAGAAGAGGAGGGCGGAATGCAGGAAACAGTATTTGAAAGAGTGGCATCCTGACTTACGCAATTTCTGTGTGATTTTGAAAAATGTATATTCCGTCCTCTTAAACTTTTGAATGATTTATGGCATAGACTACACGAGTGATTGAGCGACGTGCTATCACCAGGTTGGGTCGCTGCCTGCATCCACACTAAACTTACCAAAATAAAAGATTTAGTGCATAAAAACAAAGGATTATAAAAAAAATATATAAAAAACAACAAAAATAGTCTGACACTGGCACTAATTTGACGTGGCAGGAATATAACTGCTGTGCGCAGCCGTCGTTTTGTCGTCGCCCAGGAGATGTCAATTGCCGGCCGGCCAATAGGATGACGAGTATCAAAGTCTAGTTACTGTTGTCACTGGATATGTTATGACAATAAATATTTTCAAGTACCGTAATAAGACCGTTATATATATAAAAAAGGGGGCTCAGACCATCCGCAAAAGCCGCAGGCTGCCAATTGAAAAACAGCAAAGCCGCACGTCTAAGAGGTGACCACACGCACAACACATGCATTATCAAACATCACCTCCGACCAGCCCATTCTTTATTGCGACTTTTTCATGGAGATAACATTTGTACTATTACCCCTTATCAAATCACACACATTTATCATACAAAAACTGTTTAAAGTGTCGTGTTATATTTTTTAGAACGACTTATATGCGGAGCCGATATAAACGTGACATATGACGTATGACGTATTTCAACGTATATATGATTATATTACATTGGTATTAAATTAATCAAGATTACAGCAAAGAACGATTACAGCTTGTAATTTTCAGCGCCCGCCTAAGCCTTTCAATCATCCAATCGGGCAACTAAGTAAAAAATACTAAATTGGATCCACGTTTCATGTCCCGTTAAACTCGGTAAAATACAATTAACCAGCAGTTTGCCACAAAAAGTAACAAAAGTATTCGTTTAACTAAACTCCATTCAACTTTAGACAATGGATAGCATAAATTATGAAATAATAACTGGCACTTTAGACGTACAAAAACATCATGATTTGAAAAGATGTTCTGGTTTATTTAATGTGTCGTAATGATAGGGCATTTTTCTTTGTTTAGTGATATAAATAAATTGAATAAGTTACTCCCGAAACCGAAAAACAATTTTGCTTTATGGGTTGCCTCAGTGCCTGTAAAAATAATAGAAGTGAGCGAAAGAAACTGTCTCAACAATTTATCATCTACTAATACTGTTATACACCACACAAATACAGAGTTATTACGCTTTTACAAATTTATTTCATTTTTTCTGAGTGTTGTCCGACATGACCTCTACAAGACTATTCTAGATAAGAGTTATCTAAACATCTGTAGACAGCATCCACGATAAATTAATCAATCAAAATAGACGAGGGGAACGAGCAGCGCCATGAGTGTCGAAAGTGCTCGGTACCAGGGGTCCATGAAATGTAGGGGCAATCGAGATGAACCGAGCGTCGAACGTCGCGTAGTAGCGGCAGCCCGCGGTAGCCAATTACTGCGACGCGTCAACATTGATTTACGATATAATGACCAATGGCAAACTCATCGTCTATATTGTTTAAATGACTACAGTGATTCAAGGCAATTGTTATACTCGTATAAAGGCACTATAAGTACTTATTATTACAAGTTTTCTCCTTATTCATAACGAGATGAGTTTATGTAGTCGCATGAGGTAATCCATCATGATATCTCAATCTCTCGAAGCCTTGAATGTCATTAGGTCGGATGTTCATTAATCAATGCGGGCATTATGATTATTAATACTGACATTAGCCGGGTTATCGTCTTACGCAACCTAATAAAATTAAGTACCTATGACTCGATCAATTAATAAAGCGTCAAGTTTCGTGGGACCGAAGCTGGCAGTAGTTTCTACTAAATTATGTATAATTTTATCATTAATACTATGTGTATGCTATTACTTTTTTATCAGAAACACCGCGGGCGTAAATAACCGACGAATATTATGAAGTGTTTAATATATAAATAAACGGCATAAACCGGTCGGTATTTATATTGAATCGTCTCCGAAGTACGGACGGAGGGACATGGAGTAGGTAATCGTGCCGAGTGTAAACTGCGAATAATTACGACCCTGCCATAAATGAAAATTAATTATTCACAATGCGACGCGCAAACGCGTTAAATAATTAAATTTATTTACGTATCGGCTAACTGTTAATTATTGATATTTTATATTCGAGATAACGGATAACAAGGGGAAAATATCACGTTTTCCTTCAAAAGCTGTAGTTAAATTGTTGATAATAAAATACGAGTAGGTATTATGGCATGGTATTAATAAAACAGCGTATTAATAAAGCAGTCTCTTTAATAAATATACCTATCCTACCAGTCAGTACAAATATTATTTAGTAACTCGCGACTTATCGTAAATTCAACTGTATGTACCAATGTAACGTTCATAAGTGCCTTACTAGGGCCTAAACTGAATAAATGACTTTTTGATTTTGATTTTGATATCTATACCAACATAAGAAGTAAGGCTTTTTCATGTTTACCTAGTATGAAAATAATAATGGGGTACCCAGGTACTTATTAACATATCTTAACTTGTCTGACAAACAAACAATGACATACAAATTTACAATTTATTCATATCTTGTTATCGTAGTTGACTGATTTGCCTATAAAAATGTAATCTTCTAACATTGAATTTGCCTCCAAACAATAAAAATAAAACGTTATCCTTGACACACATGTAAAAATATTTTATAAGTTACATATATTAATTTGGCTTTTAATTATTGTTAAAATTATTTTATAAGTTACATACAGGGTGTTGTTTTGGTCGGCGACAAGCGACCCAGGAGCGGTAGTACAAAATATATATTCCCCAAAAATGGACTTAATTCCATTAAATACTGTAAATATGATGAGAAATACCTTATTCAATTTGAAATAAAATTACTGCAAAGTATGGTTACTAGGCACGTGCACAGACTAGAGCTAGGCACAAGCCGCCATCGCCCCACCCCTTTACTCCCTCGTACTCCCGTTGAGTATTATGTCTACACTTTAGCTTATTACATGATTTTCAAAATTTTAATTTTTTAATTTTATTATTAAAAAAAAAAAGTATTTTTTTTATATTTTTTTTAGCACCAGTATCATTTGTATTATCGATCCTGAGTCGCTCGTCGCTGACCAAAACAACGACCTGTATATTAATTTGGCTTTTAATTATTGTTAAAAAAACTCCCAATGAAAATAAAATGTTTTATATAGAGCAAAATAAATGAGTATAGTACCAACGTAGTTCTAATATACATTATAATTAATGGAAATACCCTTGTTTGTAATTTAAAAACATACAAATTACATAATGAAATTCATTAAATTTTATGAATAAATTTTAATTTGACTGCTTGATTAAGTTTTAGCCTTATATAAATATATTTGAATTTTAAGCAATAAACTATTGTGAGATGTACAGTCAATTTAATGATCATTAATTAAATTGTGTTTAAATTGATAGTTAAATAAAGAAAAAATATAATTAAAATAACAATATAAAAAATCATTATGATAAGGTTCAAAAGAAATTATGTACCTTATTCATAATGATTGCAGGATACCACTGTAAAGAAATAGTGAGGTTTTTTAGTATCATACATGTTTCATAGGCATGATATCGTGATCTTTGCATGATTTGTAAAAAGATCTATAAAAAAGTGATCTCTAAATAGGTGGTCTAGAGTTCTGGACAATCCTTGAGGTGCCTTGAGTTCAGGTAACAAGAATGATACAGAAGATACAAATAAAATTTTAAATAAATACTACAACCTGATACATAAATGATGAATACAAAAACTGATGCAATTTAAAATATCTGATTTCGGCTGAGATTTGATTAAAAAATCAATCCTCTTGTATTAGTGATCAGTTCTGAGAAGCATAAAATGTTTCATAAGTTATTTATTTTTTGTGTATCTGGACGCACGCGCACGCGATGTGACGTGCCCGAGAGCGGTTGCCGCATCTCCCATGATTATTCACGCTATTTCAATTATCTATATGCAATCTATAATAATTATTAACAGTCAGTTATAAAAAACTACACACGGTGTTTATACCAGCCGCGGCATATTCATGAGAACTTGGTATACCGGTATGTAATAGGGTTGTCAGTTGGCAGTTAATTATAAAGTCAGCCAATAATGTCGAACGAATAATCAGCCAATAAAAATATAACAGAATATAAACATGTTTAGACAGTTAGTGGATAATAATGAGGCAATAAATGTCACGTTAAGATAATGTTATTAAGGAAAATATAACCAGTAGCTAGTTATTAAAATTATCAAATAATTGTGTTTTTGTGAATATACAACCAGGCGAAGTGCCAGAACGCACCCTCGATGACCTGCAAAATGTAGCAGACAACGCTGGCGGTGGATGCGGAAAGTAGAGAGCATCTACTAGTTTGTTTGTCACATTTATAGGTTAGTATTCGTTAATTTATATATCTGTTTATAAAATCGCAAAGTACATTTCATACATTTTAATCTCTATTTTATTTATTAAAGTTGTTTCAACATTCAAATCGGATCTAGCGCTCAGCCAACGTCAACAACCACCCACGACAGAGCCACAGCCTCCTATATAGGTCTATTATTTTTCTCTTTGGCCACAGCAGCCTATGTGGATGGCGCATACTCTTGGTACTTATGTTAATTAAAGAAGCCGTCTCATCAAAGACGTGCCGTTCGTTCTGTCCGAGTCCCTAGTGGCAAATTAACGCGGTAGGAGAAAATTCAATTCAGTTGTTCTCTCGCCCGAGTTGATCTGACTGAGGCAGTTATTCCCTATCATAGGTACTAAGTCTAATGGATAAGATAAGAAATGAGTACATAAGGGGAAGCTTGAAAGTAGCGCCAGTGACTGAATCGTGGTATGGACATGTTATGACGAGAAATGAAAGCCACATCACAAAAAAAGTTATGAATATGAAAGTGGATGGATATACGGGAAGAGGAAGACCAAAAAAGAGATGGATGGATTGTGTGAAAGTTGACATGAGTAAGAAAGGAGTGAATGCTAGTACGACGAATGGAAGAAGCATACATATTGTGCCGACCCCAAATGATTGGGAACAGGGCAGGCAGATGATGAGGTACTAAGTCTAATGTCTATTCCTCACACTGTTGCATCCCTGTCTCCGGTATTGTCTGATTATTGAAATAACAATTGGCTGATTTTTGCAAATTTCGCGCAATTTGATAGAATATACTAAGCCGTAGTTAAAGATAAAAGAAAAATTAAATGGAACAAGTAAATTCATAAACAAAAAGCGTTCATTCGTCTAAACAAAATCGCACACGCAAATTTTTTTTCGGTTGTGTTTTTCTCCATAAATTAATTATTATAAGAATTAGGAGCCATTAAAAACACAAAAACTGACCATTTTTACTGCCCTTATCAGACGTCCAGCAAACAAATTTGACGAATATAAAAAATTAAAGGAAAACCGACAGACATAGCCAAAGCCCTTCTTATTACTATTCTTGAAAAAAAAATTAAAATTTATCCAGTATTAGAGGAAACTGGGGATTACGAAATAGCGATTTCGTCTATTTTAAATAGGTATAATCGATCCAAGCTGCAGTTGTCTCTATCGTCCCTCATACGTGACAGCAATAGATTTGTTAAATACCTATTTTTCAAATTTCTTGCAGCCATCCTTTCCTCTTAAGCCACTAAGCGTGGATGTTTATTAGTGTTCTTGCACAACAAGTCACAAGTAACTAAATCAAGCTGTTACTGGTAGTAATACGAGTCGTATGATGAGATAAGTGGTAAAGTGGCGTATCATTTTGTGACACATAAATGATAGTATCGCTTAAGAGTGTAGTCCTTGAAAACTGCCAAAACGACTGTTACGGTTTGTAAGAAAAATCTTCGATATCGTACGTTTAAAAACATTTAAAAAGCATTTTACAATCTTAAAAGGTATACCTACAATGTAATCACGTTATATTTGTGAAATAATCCTTCGTTTCCAACAAAAAAACTCGATAAAATCTCTCAAAACCACAAAATATACCTTTGCTGTTTGCAACATTTATAGTATTTCAAATGAATTGACTAAAATCTTAGTGGTTAAATAAAAACACAAAAGGGTTGAACCCCAACGCTACCTTTTCAGTTTTTTACAATATCAATTCATAAAATATTAAAATATTCTTTGCTTTTGCATGAAAACCGTGCGCCATTTTCCATAGTAATTACTATGGAGCGGTTGTCATATTTTGAATTTGTATAAATTCGAATGCGCGCATAAAAATCATCCAGTGTCCTCCTCGAGTCCAAAGTGAGAGCACGTCGCTTTGATGCTCGCTGAAGGTCGCCACCGTCTTGTGTCATTGACATAAAGGTAGGTCGTGACTGCTGAGGTAAAATAAAGAAAGAAAATACATTTATTGATTTATCAAGGTACGAGATTTTATTTAATTTAGGTATTTGTACTAACTTATTCAATGTTTTTACATTTCTTATTAATTATTATTATTAAAGCCCGACCAGAAATATATGATGATACATAATAAAATTCTAAAAGGTATTTGATAGAACTCGGGATCACAAAACATGAATCTTCTCAAAATTTTGAAAACGTGTCCGCCATGTTGAACTTTTTAGACACTGCACCGATTGCTTTCAAAATCGATATTTGAGAGACCTTGGGGTCACAAAACAAGAATATTTTCTCAGAAGTTTGAAAAAGTGTCCGCCATGTTGAACTTTTTAGATACTGGTCCGATTGCTCTCAAAATCGATATTTGAGAGACCTTGGGGTCACAAAAAGAGAATATTTTCTCAGAAGTTTGAAAACGTGTCCGCCATGTTGAACTTTTTAGATACTGGTCCGATTGCTCTCAAAATCGATATTTGAGAGACCTTGGGGTCACAAAACAAGAATCTTTTCTCAGAATTTTGAAAAAGTGTCCGCCATGTTGAACTTTTTAGATACTGGTCCGATTGCTCTCAAAATCGATATTTGAGAGTCATCGGGGTCACAAAACAAGAATCTATTCTCAAAATTTTGATAAAGTGTCCGCCATTTTGAACTTTTTAGATACTGGTTCGATTGCTCTCAAAATCGATATTTGAGAGTCACCGGGGTCACAAAACAAGAATCTATTCTCAAAATTTTGATAAAGAGTCCGCCATTTTGAACTTTTTAGATACTGGTCCGATTGCTCTCAAAATCGATATTTGAGAGTCCTCGGGGTCACAAAACAACAATCTATTCTCAAAATTTTGATAAAGTGTCCGCCATTTTGAACTTTTTAGATACTGGTTCGATTTCTCTCAAAATCGATATTTGAGAGTCCTCGGGGTCACAAAACAAGAATCTATTCTCAAAATTTTGATAAAGTATCCGCCATGTTGAACTTTTTAGATACTGGTCCGATTGCTCTCAAAATCGATATTTGAGAGTCATCGGGGTCACAAAACAAGAATCTATATAGATCTAAATAGATTCTTGTTTTGTGAATCCGAGGACTCTCAAATATCGATTTTGAGAGCAATCGGACCAGTATCTAAAAAGTTCAACATGGCGGACACTTTTTCAAAATTCTGAGAAAAGATTCTTGTTTTGTGACCCCGAGGACTCTCAAATATCGATTTTGAGAGCAATCGGACCAGTATCTAAAAAGTTCAACATGGCGGACACTATCAAAATTTTGAGAATAGATTCTTGTTTTGTGACCCCGAGGACTCTCAAATATCGATTTTGAGAGCAATCGAACCAGTATCTAAAAAGTTCAAAATGGAGGACACTTTATCAAAATTTTGAGAATAGATTCTTGTTTTGTGACCCCGGTGACTCTCAAATATCGATTTTGAGAGCAATCGGACCAGTATCTAGGACCAGTAATTTTGACTAACGAACATTAATTCATTTATAATAGTTATGTAATAAATCTAAAATGTTAAAAATAGTAATTGCTGAGTTTATTACCGGTATTTCTCAGCAAATGCAACTTTCCAAACCGGTATTGATGATTTTGATTTGATTTACTACCATGACTTTTTATTTCAATAGAAAAAACCAAAAAGTAAAATACACGTAAAAATATATGGAATAGTCTATTTACAAGCTTTCATTTGATACCCATATTGTTATAATAACGAAACTTTTATTTTTAATACCCCCCCCCCCCCTATTTTTTTATTCTTAGGCGCCATATAAAAATAATATACCCTATGACACTCCCCCAGTCAAGACGAATCTAACGACACCTCATATGCTTAAATCCATCAAGCCGTTTAGGCTGCAGAGCGGCACAAAGAAATAGACATACATACATACATACATACATACATACATACATACATACATACATACATACACTCGAAAAACATAACCCTCCTTCCGGGTCAGTCGGGTAATTAGGTACCAAAAATAGTATTCGCCATACTGTGCTCGTGCGGCGGGCGGGGCGGCGCGCGTGCAATGTCACCACACAGCATAGTACCTAGTTAACTACATTGTACGCGTGTGAAGCCGAGGCGGGTCGCTAGTAAGTTATAAGAATAATCTGTGGCAAAAATTTCAAGATTCTGGACCTTACGATCTAGCTGTGTGTGGATCAGTCATTACGCCATTTTCTCTTTGTATATACCTATATGGATTTAAGTAAGTAAAGGTAAAGTAGTTGTTAAGATTGATATAAAAATAACACAGTTAATCAATATTCTCAATAAAGAAAAATATCAAGAATGATCCGGTACTGCTTACCTAATTAGCACGAATCACGCGAACACTGTGGCTCCAACCTTTTCTATTGCCAATATTGCCATCTCTTTTACCACGGCTACTCGCAAACTGCGGGGCGGCGAGTGAATAGCTAATACATTGCGCTGTTTCTATAACATGCTTACTAATCTTACAGGCGCGAACTCGCACTGTATAAATAATTATTCCATTGCGCCGTAAATCATAGTTGTCTGTCTCAAAGCAATGTGTAATATAACTGTGAGACGCATCTGTGTAGGCAGAATGTGTCGATGTGTGAGCTCTATGAGAAATTACCACGCTCGAGGACTAGGCTCTTAATATTCTCCTCCCTCAAATCAATTTGTATGCAAAGTTGTATATGTATTTCAGCCAAAAAGCTGTATAGACAGTTACTACGTGAATAAATAAGCAATTAAACCAATTTGTTGAAGCGTGCACACCGAGCTGTTTTATTCTGAACATTTATCAGATAACCCGTCACATTTGCGGTGTACGTTGATAAAAATAAAATGAGAATTTATTTTCACCCGGTCCGCCGACGTGCGTTACATAGAGAGAAACTGTTGTTTCAACGCATTTACAATTTACATTCGACGGATCCCGATTGCGAAGTGTGAAATTCCGCTTAAGCGATTATTGCAAATGCTTTCAAAGCAACCGTGTAAAAACGAATGGTGCAACTTTTTTTGGCGATTTAATTTGTTTTTTTGAATGTCATGCTAGCTTTGTGCCTCGTGCCGAGAAACGGAATTATGTGAATAGATTTACACAATACAGTTTGTTCAGTTTACTGAAACTCCTAACATACTTTTTTAACTAACAGCCAACGTAATTTTTATTATCAAACAAAAAATATCATACATAGGGATTAGTATAAAATCATTCACAATAAAACCACAAAGGTATAATAAATGGAATGACTTAATTCGACATTCGTCCGGATAGTAGTACCTATTCATTGCATCCCTATTTTAATGACATAATTAATTGTGCTAATGGCATTGACGTTTGTTAACTACAGATTATATAATAAACTGTCAGCCATTATTAAATTAGATCAAAGTTACGTGCTACGGGCGTATTATAGCATAGCTGGTATACATTCAATTTCCAACAAATCATAATGTAGTTGCGTCTGTAAACATTCAACATTGATTTTGTCATTCTATTCACTCGCAAATCTCGCAATGTCGACTCGGTTTATTTTTGGCAACGAATTATATGTATATTGAGCTCGCCACGTACTTATACAATGAAGAGTATAATCCTTTGATCTCTTACATTTGTGTTTGACCACAATCTCAACATGGTAAGTGATGTGGCCGAAGGTGGTAAGTAATTATCACCGGATCTATGGTTTCCTCGCGATGTTTTCATGGACTGAAATAATTGTATCACAGTTCTGTTCTTAGTATTTTGAGTAAGTTTTATTAGTTTGCCAGAGGAAGGTCGTTCCTAAAAATATAAAATAAATGAGCCATAGATTATACTTTTCTAAATGTAGCGAACGTATCGTTAAAATTGTTATGGACCGGGGGAGTTGGCGCGGACTTTGCTTGTCAACAATTTTCTACTCAGTTTTCAACATCCACAAAACGATACGTATGGCTATATAAATAGAAATCAATCTCGTTTACCAACCGAGAGGGTTTCTTCAAAAACTCGCTTCAGATTAGAAATAGACGGGCACGGTTGCGTGGGTGACCATCACATCTAAATATTTTGAATACAAACATTCCGAATTAGCTATGGAGATGGAGATTACGTAGCCGCCTGTAAACCATCCGATATATAGATATACATCTACACGCTAAATGGCCCGAGTGATTGATTGTATAACTGATTGACTAATAAACTTTTCAATGCTAGTTTTGGGTTAAAGATATGAATTCGTAGTATTTTAACGGATCTGGATTACACCTTTGCTCTTCAGTAGTCTTCAGGTTTGCATTATAATATTAGGGCGGGCATTTCATTTCATAGGAATGTCACATAGAATTTATACTGGCTAGATGTGTCAAAATGTTTAAATTGAATAGTGAAAGCGAAGAATTTAATTTATCTCCAATGTGACACGTTCACGTCCGTTCCATAAAAAAAAACATGATAACGTCATGGAATTTATATGAAGAATCAAAGTAGGAGAAGTAAAATGGTTAAAAACAAACGCGCATAAAATACTGGAGGTGTCGAAGTACGTGTTAATACTGCTAAGTGACGAGTCATATTGTTTGCAACAATAAAGCAAACAACGACATAAATTGGTATGCTCAAAATATTTACCCACGCTTCTTCCACAATACTACCGAGTCCGTTCCAAGTATCGCTAGGTTATCCATTAATAAAATATGTATAACAAAACTTATATCCCGGATAACGTTACATGTTTTGAATACAATTATTGAAATTAGAACAATATTACCATCAGAAAAGCAAATAAGTACCCCATGAATAATTTATGACATGAATGTAACAAAGAAGTTTTAATTTTTATTGCGTTTACGTGTCGAGAGCGTAATGTAAAGTGTGCGCTGAAGTTTTCCCACAGCGGCGATAAAACAGCACATCTGACAGCGACGAAGCAGACTTTACTTTAGTAACCCTAGAGTCGTGTCAAGTGATAGCCGGGGCTTTGTGGCGCACCGACCGAATGAGCCGAGAATCCGTGCTCACTAATACTAGAGGAGCATAGCACAGCCGAAAGTAACGACCATACTGCACAACACAAACATACGCAAGCACACACACATAGAACAAAGCACAGAATCGATACGGGAGGCCGCCACCCTGCGTCCCATTGAGGGGATGAATTTAAATTATTCACAGCGGGTATAACTGCGTGCCGTCTTTAACAAACAAATTACGTATGCGCACCTAATAACGCGATACAGGAGTCTCCTCGGCTTCTGGGCCACCGAGCTTTCAATTATAAGTTGGGAGGATAAGCGACGCGGGTTGGATTTGTAATTACCTCCGACCGATGGCTGCTCGCCGCGTCCGGAATTTGCTTTAATTAGTTCCACTGTGTCGTAATTATTAGCTTAGCGATATCATAAACGTGGAACGTACGCATTTCGATCGCTCATAGCACATCATCTAAGCTAGTTTTGTTCGATTTTCTTCAGCTGGCTTGCTTATGTACAGTCGGTATATAAAATAAATTGGCAAACGTTTTATCTTCGACAAGATTAGATACGAGTTATATTTTGACTATGCCGATATGATTTCGCACTAAATGTTCAACGAGACGGACGGTAAACATTAGTTTCGCAATGATAAATTGATTTTATCAGTAAATAATATCACGGTTCACCAGATGTCGTGACCTCAAACGTCACCTTTTCAATGCGTAATGGACTCGACAGAATCGGATCCGAGAGCGCTCGATCTTTGACCGGTGTTACTATCCTAATAATAAATATTAAACAAAAAGTGCCTAACAAGAAGCTACATCTACCTAAACTACGTCTGACACCGATTAAAGAATTGATAAACGCTCACTTCGATTCCAATCATCTGCCGTAAACGCCGACACAAAGTAAGAAAGTAGGGAGCGTAAACGTCAAAAGAGATTGAATATCGATTGTCGAGTCGACGGCAATCACGGCGCGAGAACGCGGGAGGAACGCGGCCCGACCGCCGCCGTTGACGCCGGCAGTGCCCGGAGCCGGAGGGCGAGGTGCGAGGGGCACTTCCGACCACCCGTGACAATTTATGTTATTGGCACCGAGCTGGCCGCCGGTGATACGGGACCCTCGCGTGTAATTGTTAGTTGGATACCACAGGATATTGGGGAATTAAACGAGAACGGTGATTGATTAACCGCCGATAGCGATAAGGGTAATTGCGGTGCCGATGAAAAATTTAGGGAGAAAAGAGTCATCATAACGCTCGCCTGTTATTAAATGGAGAGGAATCAATTTGATATAAATAATATGAGCGACGTTATCGTAACAAAATGAAAGTGATTCGTAAAACCCGTACCTAATCGCTTCGCTTTGAGCAGAAATAAAACGAAAACACGGCACGTATGCGCGCGGCACTCGCCTGTTTACAGATTAAGCTGGAAGATCAACAAATATATTTTAATCCGACCCAACAGCGTTCTCGCATTTCCGGCGGCAAAAACTCGTTCAGCACGACATATGGGCGAGAAAAAACCAGAGTTATTATCTTAAGTCGAACCCAACAGAACCCATTAGTAAACAACACGGAGCACAAAAGAGGGCAAAATAGCGGCTTATAAAAAAAAGTAACAAAAAATCGGCTTTTGATCTTCGACTCCCCTATATTATCGTGTTTGTGACGGTTTTATTAGTCGACGAACTAGTCGAGCAATCGTCTGATCTCTGTTTGTGTAGTTTTGCTTGGTTAGGTACTTTGTGAATTTCCTTGGGATTCCTAAAATCAACTTCTGATAGCTTTAATATTCTTGTATAACATCATGCATTATCATTTTCTTCAACGGTTTTTTTAAGAACCTACCTATTTCATTCGCTAGCTATGGAGCTAATAAAATCTTTACAAATACATTTTAATGTATAATTTCAAATGCGGCGTGTACTGCGACGAATATTTGGGCGTTTTATCGCAGCGAAACTTTCCACTTGAACAAAGAGACGGCCAGGTACACGGCAGCTGTGGATTACTGGCTCCAGCCGACAAAACAACCGACCCGCACCCCGATCCCGTCGACTAAATACGAGAACCCTCGACCGGCGACTCGACTCGCTCCCACAACGACCATACTCTATAACTAACTTAAATGGGTTTATGACAACTAAGACGACGGAATTTGTTTTAGAGAGCACATATTGAAATATGTTGGGTAACACACAAGCGGCGAAATGTTAATCGAAGTAATAACAGAGGATTTCGATACCAAATATAGCAGCTGTCAATAAGCCAGCAAACATTTCCAGCCGAATATTTAGTCAGTCAGCCAAATTGCAAAACCGTTAAATAAGTAACTGTAAACATAAAGTGCAGTTCGTGAGCATTGAAATGGAAGCGGTAGGTACGTTGATCATGATAACTAACAGATCGCTGCAATTAATGTTGAATCAATTTGCTTTGAAGGAGCGAATATTTATGATTGTTTCAATTGTTCATGACATAATAAACGAGAACGTAACAAACCGCAGCGGGGTATAATGCGAAGCGGAAATAATAGTGGCATTTGTTAGAGTCGAGCGCGCCTGTGTCGGCACCGCGGGCTGTGCCCGGCCTCACATCCTAATTACGCCAATAATAATTACACAGTAGCCGCCGGCAGCTGTTCTGCGAGCTACCTCCTCACGCCTCCTGCTGTCTTGATCGATAACGTAATGAACTTTATAAAAAACGGTTACTTCGTCTAGTTAGTCGTCAATCAACATTCTAGTTAAACCAGACATACGCAAATAAAACTTAATATGGATAACAAATAACAAGTCCATATAATATTAGCTAGAGCATAATATGGTCCTGTCCTGACTTACGAGTATCTAGCTTATCGACGTTTTTGATTGCCTTTTTTTCATCGCAAACGAGCACAGTCTTCGAAGTTATATTTTCTTGTCTATCTGTCGACGCTAAAATAATTATCATGGAGCATTAATCTGACATGGCATTCATTGTAATTATTGTGATTTGTTCCACCAGCCTTCAGAGGGAGTTATTGCCTGACCGGCGAGACGATTTATTTTTATCGCATCAATCAATTACTTGCGAGTTATAGGTTATTAAAATTTTAATTCACGGCATGACCGAAAAGTCGTGAAGGTTTGGCTAAAGCAATAAGGCCTTTTGAAATGAATGATGATACGCCCGAAAAAGGTAATGCGATACGTGCGTTCCGGTGTATAAATAAAGTCGTTGATGTGAAAAATTCATCGGAATTTATTATTCGTGTTGACTTTGCTTCTATTTTGCACATTTCATTCGACACGTTGCTCAACGCTTACATATTCTGATGTGGAATTTGATGCCGAGTACCTCGGCCGACATTTCATTTCTGACAAACTATTACGTTGAAATCGATACCATATTCAGTGCTTGCATTCTAGTAATTTATTGTAGGTTATAAATGTATAGGAAACGAATCAATTCAACCGGTGGGAAAACATGAATTGGTTTCAGCGTTGCTATGTCTTGTGGGAGAAGCTGGAGCGTATTTATTTAATGAGTGCGGTGAGCTTGGCAGCCAGTTAGCAGTTAGTTTAGCGAGAACACTGATCAGCCTCCAATCAACATGTAAATTTATTCAGAGCGATCAGTATAATCGAGCGGTCCGGTGTTATTAACCTCATTTGCGGCGACATATACATGTTTAACATCATGCATCCCTAGTCACTTTGATAGAAATCTAATCAATTTATCGTCCGATTATACGTTATCAATACATAAAAACATCATTAATAATATCTCTGTTATCAAAATATTAAATGTAACGAATTTTTTTGAATCCCCGATGGATTTGTGATTGTAAGTAAACTACAAACAGAGTATCACATGACAAAAGTAATAAAACACCAAAGATATTTCGTAATGGCGTTGAAAGGCAACCTAATAATTTAAAAGTTTTTGTTGTAATTGACAATCTAAATAAATAGTCAGTGACGCGGTCGCACAGCATTATGAAGGGATATCACCCCTTATTTGAAACTCGGTCGTAAGAATGCGTATTATGTGACAGTTTAAGTACCAGAAGGGCAGACAATGGTTGCTGGTGAATGGATAGCGAATATGGGAGCGAAACACCCGGCCCTATAGCAGGACATCGATAACATCTTCGGACAATTGATATAAAAAAGTGATCGCATTGATAAAATATATGCGTGGAAAGTTAACATCCTAGTTTCAGTAGAACAATAAGACATTTAATTCGTACCTTATTGAACAGAAGATTCTTGAGGGGAAAATCAAAACATTAACAGCTTTAAAGAACTGACAGTTACTGTTGTTTGCAGAAAATACACGAAAAGAACATTGTCTTCAAGTTGATATCTCTCTCCTTTAATTATAGAGCTCGGAACAAACTTTTCCAGCTAGGGGGCGAACGTTAAATTGATTCCACAAGCACTTTAGAAATTTTTAGAGCCCTCGACAGTGATTAATGAAAGGAATTTCGGAGACTGCGATGTGTTCGCTCCTCATGCACCCCTAATGCTTACGAATAATAAGAAAAGCAAGGGGAGAAACCCCTCACAGACACCACCTATTACATTTATTCCGTACAGTAATTTTACTTCTGCAATAAAATATTGTGAGTACGATATTGCCTAAGCAGCTGTCGTTAACTGTTTAGTTACATTCAAAGGTAAAAACTAACCATAATTTGATGCGGTTAAACGTGATGAGTTCATAAGATTCGAACGTGGTTTGCATAAAGGTTTGGCAATACCTGCGCCTCGGAGGCCTCCGAGTCACGTCGACGTTGATTAATGATGCGTGTCATGCATTCATTTAAGAATTGTGAAAGATTCTCATTGCAAAATGCAAGTGCACAAGCTGTTGTATCCCCATTCCAGCACGGCTATTTTAAAACGTCGGATTCGATATCGGAAACGGATTTAAAAAAAATCGAGGCGAATTTCAGCAATTGCTATTTTAATCTCCGAATACTTATCGATGAATCGAATTGATAGTTCCGTAAAGAAACATCTAAAATATTCGAATTCGAAATTAAAAAGCAATTGCGGAATATCTCCTCGGTAGTTTTTGAATCCGTTTCCGATATTGAATCCGAGCGTTTTAAAATAGCCTTGCTGGTTCTTTATGACGATGGAAACTGCCATTTCTCTT
>OX596261.1:10699856-10738442 GCA_951394255.1 Polyploca ridens
AAAACACAACGAACATGAAAATGGTCTATTTCAAATTGTTATCCTTTACTGAGTAGTAGCATTTATCGATAAGGCCGTTATTCAAGGATCTTTTGAATAAATTGATTTCATTTATTTCACGAGTCAGCTTTGGAAGTGTATTGTAAACAACGTAAGTTTTGTATTTTGGAAGTGTATTATTGTACAGCAAGTATGTATTAAAAATTAAAATAACTGTGGAATTGGTCCTATCGCTAAGCGATTTCTTCCAGACAACCTTTGATTGACAGGCCAGTTGGCGCAGTTGGCTAAGGTTCACATTACGCGCCGCAGGTCGTGGGTTCGATTCCCACACAGGATTACATTTGTGTGCATTAACATGTCTGTATGTCCTGAGTCTGGGTGTAATTATGTATATTAAGTATGTATGTATGAGGAATGTCCCAGGATATTTATATTTATTTATAACCTTTGGATGTTCACCACCGACAATGCTCTCTGATTGGCTAAGTCAAAGACACTCTTAAACATTTAGATGCAGTGATTGGTTTGTACCTAAAAATACATTCTTTGAAGTTGGCAATCATTACAAAGAACAAATAACAGATTAAAATCTACTCACCACTAGAAGATGAATAGTTATCATCACTTTTAACGCTCGACTCGGAAGCGGGCGGTGTGGGCTTTGGTTGTGGCACTTTGCGCTTGAGAGGCAGTTCATCCTCAGAGTCAGATGTGAGGTCTACAAGGATTTCTGTGGGTTTGGCCGCTCGGTTCTCGCCGACCGCCGCGCGCTTCGCACCACCGTTGCCGTCTACCGGTATTACTTCTGAAATAAGACATTTTGTTGTTTATTTTGAAACAAACAAATTATCTGCTATATGTATAGCACCTCTTGGAAGTACATGTGTGTCTAGTGTAAAGCTAGTTTGTAGTGACCTAGATCATCTGCGATGAGTGTGACAGGTTCGGCGGCAGGCTGCAGGTGCGGCGGAGGCCTGGCGGGGGGCGCGTGCGGGGACCAGTTCCCGTCCGCGTGCAGCTGGATCTCGTTGCACTCGCTCGCCAGACGCGCTGATGTTAGCACCTCTTGGAAGTACCTGTGGGGTTTTTATAACCAGAATAACTATATGTCACTTTTAGGGTCAAATCGAAGCGAAAATCTTAAAGTATATATAGCAAAATCATCCTTATCTCAAAATAGTAATGCTGATATTTCTTCTGAGATAAAAACAAATTCATGCGCATTCTAAGGAATTCGCTTCTTTGGGTTAAATTGTTCGATAGCTACTTTTAGTAATGGTACTTCTGTAAGAAACTGAGCGTAGACTCACCCATCGACAACAAGTGAATCATACGGTGCGGGCCGGTCACAAACGGGACAGAGCCAGGTCGGTTTCCTCTCGTTCATCTGCAGGAAGAGCGAGGCGTCGAAGCACTGCAGATGCGGGCAGTTGGCGGGCCGGCACGGGCACGACATGCGCATCTTGCCTAACGGGCACATCAGCGACACGCGGAGCGATGTCGTCGCTATCTCACTATCGTAGTCTTCTGATAGTTTTTCTTTTACTGCAAGAGAAAAATCGTTTCAATAATGTATCATAAGATTGCACCATAGAAGGTGGTAAGCACCTGTGTCGCTGTCTAAAAGGGAAATGGTTCTCAAGTGCATCAATTAGAACGCACCGCTCGGTGATAAGACAGTTTTCACACATGGTAAGTGATGATGTGGCCGTAGGTGGTAAGCACACAAAGCCAAAAAGGAACCGAGTCTCAAGTGCAACTGTCGGAACACACCGATGAAACAAAAATGTTTGGCAACATATTTTCAACTTGGGGGAGGCAAAGTACCCTACCATAGTGCTATGATTTACTTCACTGAAAGCTCAGGCTCACTGTAGGATTCGAACCTGGGGTCATATCATTGCCTTAATCGTCTGACAGTTTGTCAAGTTCGACAAAATAAAGTTGTAAAATACTGACTGAGCGAGCGTGTATAGTCTGGATTCTTGGTTCCCTTGTTCTTCAACCGCTGCAGCAGCTCGGGCGAGGTGAGCTTGCGCACCATGAACACGCTGACGACGTACGCGCGCGAGAAGTCCGCCGCCCACGTCACGTGGATCGTGTTGGCCACCGTCGGGGACAGCTTCACCAGCGACGAGATGTTCACCGGCCGCGGGGGCCGCTTCGGCTCTGGAGTTGGCTTGTTTGTTGGTATTGGATTCTGTATTAAACAGTTATATCTGTGAGACTCACATTTGACATTGGTGTTTATTCTGTTGTTCACGAACATTAGAAAAAGATGTAAGAAACTTAGTCCTTTCAAATTAGTCCAATCGCTAGTTTTAAACATAAAGTCGCTATCAAAATTGGTTACAACAAAGACTCATTTGACAGGTTTAAATATGTTCTATCCTTTTTCAATAATGTTTGTAAGAAAGAGAAGTGATGTGATTTAAATTAGTTTATTGCGATTTTCAATAGAATCGGCACCATTTACGTACGACAATATTGAATCATTGAATAGTGGGTTTTTGTTCAATAACAGGTTGCCAAATAAATATGAACTCCTCATACACTCAGGTTATTGAATGAGCCCAGTTTCAGGAAACAGGCAAATAGAGATGTCAAGCTTTTTCTTTATTGTTGGGAGTAAAAACCAAAAAAAGTATTAGCACTAGTAGCTTTCTAAATGGTGACTGACTATCAAAGTCAGTACTTTAAAAGACATATGTGTCACCTGAGGGACTATGGTGTCAAACAAATGATGATTTTTTTGAGTAAATAACATATTAAGAGTACAAAAGATACTTACTGGAAGTGGGCACATTTTATTATTAACTTTAACATTAACGCTAGGTGGGAAGTAGTCTTCTTGTTCGCAGGAAGTTTCTAGAAGACAAAACCTAAGTTGTGCCTGTGGACAAAGGAAATACCATATCATTAAAAAACATTTGAAGAAACTGGTGGTAACTTCAGGAGCTTCGACCTTCAAAGTGCCCTACTAGGGCCTACATTGAATTAGACTATTAAATTGAGGGTAGTAGCCAGCCAGACAGAGTAGTATAACCATGATATGATTTCTCATCAATATTATATTTCTGAATAGAATCCCATTCGCATACCTGTATAACATAATCAAGTTTGTTGCTTGTGCCCACGATATCTTTTCCAGAAGCAATCTCTGTGGCCTGCTGTGGAGTCAGGTGGAATATGTATGTGCCCTCCTGCATGCGGCCAGCTTGCATCGGCATCATTGTTGAAGGTTTCATCAACTCTGCCATCACGTCGTAGAATGGGAGCCTGGTTCATAAACATGTACTGTAAGCATGTGGCTATAAACTGGTTAAGAAAGGCATATTTAATTTACATCGGAATTGGCTGCAGACACAAACAAAGACTGTCCCTTGGTATCGGAGACCAAAACAGTGCTAGTTCGTTTAGGTTTGAGTACGAAAACATACCTACGGGTACCCGAATCAGTGTAGAGCCGCCCTCGCGTTAGAAAACACTGGTGCCGATTCTGTTGTAAATCGCACTAAACTAATTTTAGTCACATCACATCTCCTTCTTACAAACATGATTGAAAAAGCATAGAACATATTTAAAGCTGTCAAATTAGTCTTTGCCGTCTTCATTTGCGGGTATTTAGACGTAACCGCGATAGATGGCGATTTTTATATTGAAAACAAGCATTGGACTAATTTGACAGGACTAAATTTCTTACATCCTTTTCTTATGTTCTTTGTTAGAAAGAGCCATAGTGAGACTAAAATTAGTTTAGTTGTAAACAACAGTATCGGCCCTGATTCTGTTGTTTACAACTAAACTAATTGTTAAACTTCTGGTAGGTTTATTAAAATACTGTGATACTACTACACAATGATAGTATCGTGAAATGATAAAAAATACACATTTTTTTTTTTTTTACTGTTTATAGGCCTGTGTTTGACTGCAATCTCACCATGGAAAAAAATATTTATATAGGTACTTATTTATATAATATTCTGACTATTATGTCACAGCTAACAGCGAGTGGTGCATGTGTGTGAATGAGTAATCTTATATTTATAATGACAGACAATTTTTCCTATAACAATTATAAACATAACTAATGCATTCTGTTATCACTATTAACTATCCTGCCCCCCTAAAAAGGAAGCTAAAGCAATATTGCTAGCGCAATTCATTTTTTCGAATTTACGGCAGATCTTATGTAATTCATCAATTCCGAATCTTTTATTGAATTGAATTATGTATAATGAGTGACTAGTATACCAAAAAATATTGAAATTACGTAGGATCTGCCTAGAATTCGAAAAAATGAATTGCGTTAGCAATATTGCTTTAGCTTCCTTTTTAGAGGGGCTGGTAAAGTTTCGCCAACTAATTTAATTTAACCTTGTATAACATGAAGAAACTTATACCGTCTTATTAATAAATAAGGTGTATGTCAAGTATAGTTAAACCTAGGATTAAAATATATCCGTCACTTTCTAATGTCATATAAACAAAAAGGGATGAGGCTATCTTAATACCTGGTTATTACAAGTCTGACTTACACCTTATTTATTAATAAGGGGGATAGTGTTTAATAATACATTGAACAGGTTCCTAAAATCTACTTATCATTCATTTGTAGTCTTATGGCATTCATCCTTGTTAAATGATATAAATATTATACATTAAAAAGTGAATACCATTGAGGAAAAATCCCTTTAGAGTAGTAATACCGAGCAATCCAATTCCGCAACTAGTCAGTGCTTTTGCACTGATTTTGAACAGTAAGGACCAATCACTGCATCGTGTGTTCTTGATTTGGCCAATGAGAGCGCATGTGTCATTGACTTAGCCAATCAGAGCGCATTGTCGATGGCGGGAAAATGTTCGGAATAAATTTCAATTAAGAGGGGTTCCTAGCTGCGAGGAATTGGAAAAATAGGTATTTGAAGAAACTTTTGCCGTCGCGCTATGCCGCTATGCTATGCGCTATGTGCGATAGGGACATCTGCAGGTCAGACCGATTTATTCACAAAAAAATTTACAAAATCGACGTTTCGTTTTCCCCATTTTCCTCCTCGAAAACTGAGCCAATTCAATTATTTTTTACATTAAAATTTTAAGTAAGGGGTTATCTAGGTCCCTATTACTTTCTTTTATGTTAAAATCTTTTCGAATTTGTCTGGTAGTCCTCTGGTAGTAATCACGGCGGAAAAATAGGGCATTTATTGTAATTTTTGGAGGGCCATAATTTCTTTAATAATTAGTTGCTGAAAAAAGGAAGTAACAGGGATGTGTCCAAATCAGAACTTGATTATATAAAACAAAATGACGACTCTAGGTAGAGGCATTATTCAGGAAGAAAACAGGGGAATACATTTGTATGGAATAATCGCAGCCCAACTCCCGTCTTAACGTAATTGTGGCTTCTTTGGGTTAGATGTTGAATACTTACTTTTTAAACTTAACATCGGGGTGTACAGGTAAAGGCTGCAGCTGCTGAGTGGGCGAAGGCGACGGCATTGGCGCTAGTGTTGCCCCACCGCCGCCGTACCCGTGGTACATACTGCTCGCGTACATTGGGTTCTGACGCGCCTGCAAGTGCACTTCTGTTCTATTGTGTTTCTTTCGATTATACTGTCGACAATGCAAATAGTGGTGAACCAACTCGACGTACATTTTCGATTGCCTTAATTATCGAGTATTGGTTAGTAGTTAGTATATTGAATATAAAAGCAAGGCATCTTAGTTGGTTAGTGCAAATGAACGTTAGTAATGTACTACAGTACGGCCGACGAGAGAATGCGTTTCTGACACCTAATATTGACCAAAACACGGAAACGGCGAATCTGATTATGATGGGAATTTCACTAAGCTATTCAATACTGAACCTTCTTGTGAAAGTCCCATCGCAATATTCTTACCGTTTCCGAGAACAGCCCAACATTGACAGGTGTCAGAAACGTATTCTCTCCGCGGCTGTACTGTAACTAGTACCCAGTAGTTGTGCCCAAGTGAATCACCACAATGTTGCATGATCGTACAAAAAATAGAAGATTAAATCCTAGATAAAAAAAAAACGTCTTGTAATCATTTTCGGTAGCTAAACATCTCTTAGAATAATTGTATTTTATTTTCAATTAATCTTCTTCTTCAAAAACATTCAGCAGGATGTAGAGACGATTGAACGCTGCCTGATTTTCCACTGCTATACAAATGTATTGAAACATTTACCATATCCATTTTCCATCTACCAATTCCATTAGTTAGTAGCAGCCGAACCCACTCAAAGATGACAACATATGTATTATTTACCGTGACAGGCATAGCCTGAGCTCGGGAGTCTTGTGGGTTGTACCCAGTGACTGCCGGGTGATACATGGGGCGAGAGCCCGACATCCCGGGCGCCAGCGGATCTTTACCCTGCGACCCGCCGCCTGGTCCGACGCCACCAGACGACAAAGCCGGATTGTTCCTGTTAAACAACAAAACGCTCAAATCTCATCGCGATTAAGCTCAATTTACACTAACACCTCATTCAGTGCTGAAAAATCATGCAAAATCTTGAAAGGATGTTCAAAGATGTGTTTTCATGTAATGCAACAAAAGTCTTTTGGTTTCTTTAATAAGACCCGACACCGGAAGCCCAAAAGACTCATGCATCAACACTGTGCGCAGCTCTTCAGCTTGTCGACGGACAGCGGCATCGGCAGTAGCAGACAGGATCAACAGTATGTCGAGCGTTGACCGAAAGGGACGTCATGCTGGCAGATAGAGGCGAGGCAAACGCGACAAGAACTGACACTTGCCTAGTTTGATTGTAGGGCTTTTGCGATCGGTGTCCGTTCTCAGTGGTTTTGAGCCGCGTTCTAAGTTCGGAAGACGTTCCATTAGCGGCGGGCGCACTGGTGGCCGCACTTCCTACCCTCGCTGAAGATCGTGTTTTAACCATTGTTGACGAGCGACCGTGCATGTCATGTCAACTGAAATTCACGAGACCAAAAACGGACAAGCTTTCATAAATCATCAGTACAATACTGAGGGGTTTTCTGGAAAATTTCTTCGACGCTGCGACCCAAAATGCACCGCGGACTGCTTATTTCTCTTACGCCACAAACTGCAATATGACCGTTGGGAAAGGGACACTAACAAGAGAACATCTGCAATTTAATAATTATCCATTTAACTCGTCAATGGTTAAAACATGTCTTTCAGCTTTAATTTTATATCTAAACAAACCACGATAGTCCTTAAAAGTGTAGATATTGATTTGGAACAAATGTTGGTGATCCCTTAATTTATAATTTGAGAATTATTCCACTGCAGCTGTGTAGAAGCAGCGCTAGGGAGAGAAAGTAAATTAACAGATTTTTATATTGGCCAATATGAGGTTCATTGAAAAGACAGGAGCTCAGCGGTAAGAGAAATAAGAGGACTGTCCTGTCAATGAAATTTTCCAGAAAATTGATATTCAATCAACAAATAAGTATAACATACATATACAACTGTAAATTGAGGTAATAAGACCACTCAATAATTTACAGACTAGACCTAGGTACTTTTGTAGACAGATGAAAAATCTGTGTTAGAAAACTTTGATCGTGCGAAAATGCTAAGTTAATAAGTATTACAACACTTATTTACAGATCAGTCAAAATTATCAATTTGGGTAATATCAGTATTTCAAATAATAGTGCGGAAATGTGTTAAAAATTATATTTGTGGTATGGGCGTGAGGAACTATACTACTATACAATATTAGTATAGAGAAATCATAAACAAATATACCACAGATGCCTACCTATACTTCTAAGGTATTTAGAAAAATAGTCTTCGGTCTATTAGATACCAAACGTAATTTTTATAAATAATACTAACACACTTCTACTAAATAAAATAGGTAAGTGCTTAGATTAAATTATTATTGTTCCCTATTATAATGGTTATACTACTCTTGACATACTCCTGTCACGTCTGAAAAGATACAATTAAACAATAGAGAGGCATTTGTAAGTGTATGTTTGCATACCAAAACACATTTTTTGTAAGGAGGCCTAACAAAAATCATGTTTTTCCATACCCAATTTGTTGTCTCTGGTAAATATTCCTTCTCAACATGTTTTAAGCATACAAGGGTACACACGGCTACACATCAAGCTATACATCAAGCTATACATTTCCAGCATAAGTTGATCTCGCATTGTACGGGATTTCTGAACAATGAAAGGTCAGCTTATACTGGAAATGAATAGCTTGATATGTAGCTGTGTACAACGTTTGCTCACTGCAGACCAAAAGCTATGTAGATTGGACATTTCAGAATGGTTTAAGGCTCTTTATTGTAATTGAAGCAATATTTTGTGGAAGATACATGGAACAACCAGTATACCTGAGAGCAAAAACCAGTCTAAACAGTGGACAAAAAATGCCAAATCCTGTCCAAAGAAGGCTAAGGACAAACTATTGGCTACCAATATGGTGACTAATGTTTTCTGGGAACCTTGTGCAATAATATTTGTAACTCAACTCTATGAGGGAAGAAAAATAAATGATAGCAAACATTTTGCTATGTTTGCAATAATATGGTATTATTTCACCAATGTGCAAACTTAATTTGTTAAACTGTATGAGATGTGATGTCTTACCTACCTTTTAAAATTGTTCAAAACACAGTTAGGTCATTGTTATGGATATAATTCTCTGAAAATATTCGCTAACTTTCTAGCTAATCTTTTTCACTGACTTTTCATGTCCACCTTGAACTTCTGGCTTCTACGATAGATAGGGGCTTTTTTTGTACTGACAGGTGACGATTCAGGGAATCTTCACACCTTACGGTATAGGTAGGCTATCAATAATGTATTGTATTCAACAAGATTATGTGATACAATATTGAAAAATATGACAGGTGTATTTTATTCTTACATGGAACAGTAGGTATTTTCTAACGTGACTCCAAAAATAAATCGATAAAATCTAGCAAAGCCTGCGACTTTATATAGCTCTTATCTACAAAAAATATTTAACAAATTTTTTATGGACCAAATTCTCGAAAATTCTTGAAAATAGCGATTCAGATTTCTGGTGGAAGAAACCGATGAATGAGTCTTCCTCCAAAAAGGTACCCAACCACGTTAAAAAAACGAAGGTTGTAAAATGCAGTAAACTTAGAAAAAGCCCGGCAAGAATTAGGATATACTAAAAAACAGATAAACTATTTCTAAAATAAGTTCAAAGCATTGTGTGGTATTGATTGAGCGATACAATAAACAAATATATTTTTTAACAGAAAACGTACACAAATTTTAGGCAATATGGTTGTCGGGTCATAAATTAAATGTTTACTCACCATGATATCGCGTTACCGTAATCGTAATATCTACTCATATTAATTTTAAGTTATAAAAGTACTTCTGACATTTAATTACAAATAAATACTGTTTACGAACGTCTTTCACAAAATGCCATAACTTGACGCTCTATTCAAGCGCCATGTTGGTTATAGACTAGAGAGAGACTTGACTTTTTTACATGTATTCATGTCCTTATATCCAATCAACTATGGAAGAAATAAATATAATATCAATAGTTTTATGTTGCGGGGATAAGACGTATAATCTTATAATACCATAAAGAATAATGGTGCATACTTATATTACGATATTTTGTTTCATTTAATTAAATATCAAAATTTAAGGCAGTTGTACAATGTATTTATTAATCAAAGATATGTAGAGTAAACGTCACTTCCTTTTCCTATTGTCTAGTGCTGTTCTATCGTACGAATATTGACATATATTTCTAAAAAAATTACCGTTTTTCAGTTATCGATAATTTTGATTTTTTTTAATGGAGATATCATGGATTTCTTTTGAACGAAGTAACTATGAGCCGGACAAGGTTCTATTGGGTAACTTAATGGATCGGAATAACTATCGTCACCGCGTCGTGTACCGTTCGACTCTAGAAGTCTAGACTGAATTTGTAACCAGACGGTTCATGATGGGTAAGGACGGTATGTGATCCGGTAGGAGCAAATGATTTCATAGTTTTTTAAACACGTTACACAATGCGACAATTCCACTATTTGCCGGCCTGTCTGAGATATTTGTCTGCTTTTATTCAATATACCTCATCGTCAATGTGTCAATTTTGTGCAAATAAATCGCTAAGTTTTACTTTATACCGGAATAGCTAGTCACTCTGAACCAAGCTCGGAACTAGTTATTTTGTATGCTGACAACATTTTACTATCTGTGTTATGATTGGTCCTCTTGTGTTTATAGCTGGCATGAACAAGTTTTGATACTTGAGTAATGTTTGGTAATTTTATACCTAATACTAGCTTTATAGCCCGCGACTTCGTTCGCGTAGATTATTTCTTTTTTCTAGATATGAATCATTGTAACGATATAGAGCTTTGTTCATGGCTATTGTCCGCCACTACACTACGTGTGATATTGACAAAAGTTCAGGTAGATTAAGAGCTCATCTGCGAGGATGCCACATAAAACTGAAACAGTCCTGCCGCAAATCAACTCTAGCTAATTTCAGAGTTTTTCCCTGTGACTACAAACCTTAATTAGGAACTGTTATCTTTTAAATTCAAACGGAAGTTGATTTGGGATCAATGGTATACGCGGCAAGAAGACTATTTCTCCTCTGGCAGAACCAGTAAATATTTTGGCCTCAATAACATTGCGGCGGAGAGCTGTTACTTGTAGTCTAGTTCCACAACACAATTTTGGAGGCCTTATCTCTCTTTCCCTCATGTCTGATGATCGTGGTCAACATCGGGTTTGCTTCTAGAGCGAATGATCTGCCTCCACTGGTTTCTGTCTTCTGGTTTCTGTAAAACTTGGAGGACGATGAGTCTTTTACTTGATCGGACCATCTTGTTGGTGAACGACCACGTAGTCGTTTTCCTTCCGTGTTCCCAACTATGATCATATTTCCAAACTTTCATCGCCTTTGCGCACCATATGGTTGAAATACGAAAAAATACGTTGGTGGCATATGGTGGACAATCGTGTTTTAATTTGGAGCTGCGATAGGATTGATGCATTATTGCGTTTAGCGGTCCAAGGTATTTCCAACATCCGTCTCCAGCACCACATCTCGAATGCATCAATCCTTTTTCTTTCTCGGGCCAGTATAGTCCACGCTTCTACTCCATACATGAAAATGAGGAATACCAATGTTCGTATTAACCGGATCATTGTTTTAATACCGATTCCTCTCTTTTTCCTGATGTTGTTTAGGCGAGTCATTTCAATACGCCAATACCATACGCCGAAATAATAAATTTTGAAATTTTCACTCCGAAAATAAAGAACTTCATTTACTAAATTTAATCCCCCTTTTCACTCCTTAAGGGTTCAAATTCCAACAACACTGATATTCGTTGCGTTAGTTTATAACCATAAGCTTAAATAATAAATTTAGTGTACTTCCATACACAAATTCATCCCCCTTTTTACCCTTTCGGGATCGGAATTATCACAAACGCTGAGATAACAATACATTAATTTTCAATCGTCAGCCTAAACACAATATTTAAAGATCCTAACTTCAAAACTGACGATCTTGCATACAAACTTTCATCCCTTATTTTACCCTGTTAGGGGTGGAGTTTCCAAAAATCCTTCCTTAGTGGATGCCTACGCCGTATAATAATACATTTAGTGCAGTTTACTTTGAAATTGAAGGACGCATACACAACTTCTTCCCCCTTTTCCTCCCTTCGGTGGTGGAATTACTACAAACGCTGAGATAACTATATATTAATTTTCAATCGTCAGACTAAACACAAAATTTGAAGATCCTAACTTCAAAACTGACGAACTTGCATACAAACTTTCATCCCTTATTTTACCACCTTAGGGGTGGAATTTCCAAAAATCCTTCCTTAGTGGATGCCTACACCATATAATAATACATTTAGTGAAGTTTACTTTGAAATTGAAGGACTTGCATATACAACTTCATCCCCCTTTTCCGTCCTTCGGTGGTGGAATTATCACAAACGCTGAGATAACTATACATTAATTTTCAATCGTCAGCCTAAACACAATATTTAAAGATCCTAACTTCAAAACTGACAAACTTGCATACAAACTTTCATCCCTTATTTTACCACCTTAGGGGTGGAATTTCCAAAAATCCTTCCTTAGTGGATGCCTACACCATATAATAATACATTTAGTGAAGTTTACTTTGAAATTGAAGGACTTGCATATCCAACTTCATCCCCCTTTTCCTCCCTTCGGTGGTGGAATTATCACAAACGCTGAGATAACTACACATTAATTTTCAATCGTCAGCCTAAACACAAAATTTGAAGATCCTAACTTCAAAACTGACGGACTTGCATACAAACTTTCATCCCTTATTTTACCACCTTAGGGGTGGAATTTCCAAAAATCCTTCCTTAGTGGATGCCTACACCATATAATAATACATTTATTGAAGTTTACTTTGAAATTGAAGGACTTGCATACCCAACTTCATCCCCCTTTTCCTCCCTTCGGTGGTGGAATTATCACAAACGCTGAGATAACTACACATTAATTTTCAATCGTCAGCCTAAACACAAAATTTGAAGGTACTAACTTCAAAACTGACGGACTTGCATACAAACTGTCATCCCCTATTTTAACCTCTTAGGGGTGGAATTTCCAAAAATCCTTCCTTAGTGGATGCCTCCACTGTATAAGGTATCTTTGTGCAAAATTTCAAATCTCTAGGTCCAGCGGTTTGGGCTGTGGGCTGATATATCAACAATCAGTTTATCATTTTATATATTAAGATTACCTTTTTAAGGATTCAATTTTTTATGGTATTAAAATGCTCCATCATGCTAATGTTTATCTAATATAGTTTTATATTAATAGTGTTACTTTATTTAATTTTGGCATGTTAAATCTACGTATTTACCAAATATCTGTGTTTTGCTGTATTTTGTAGTTCATACTCATAAGTAATAGTCAGAATCTAAAGCCGGCTTTTCAGTATGGGATATAATATAAATTACATCTTGAGATATAATATTTTATCGCTCGATATTATATCCCATAGTGAAAAGCCGGCTTTATGCACTGTTCGGAATTTTGCTTCTGCTGAGTAAAGCCGGCTATAAACTGAGCAATTAAGGTTTTCAAAATATACAGATATATTACATTTTAAGTTGTACAGTTACAGCCAATAGCTGAATTTGTATACATTAGTAGAAAAGGATATCAGCTAAGATTTAGAAATATTTGTTTATTTTGAATGAAATTAATAACAAAGTATCAAAACTACAGAAGCGCTCTCATTGGAGTTGGACAGTGGCGCCTCCATTATTTTCTATACTTTCTTGCCAGACTGTATTCGGCAGCTCTAGACTTTATAATATTTTTTTAAATTCAAAATCATTTATTCAAATAGACCTTCGCAGGCACTTATGAAAAGTCTGACTCTAATACCGTTTCGGAAGGTTGCATTTGCTGAGAAGAGCCGGCAATTAACTTAGCAATTACTCTTTTCTGCTCGCTCGCTGTGTGTACAGTAGTGAACGCGGAACTCAGAACTCTGAAGTCGGAACTCTAGAACTTCCTCTGCGGGATCGGCGCCTTATTGTCAATACAGACAAACTTTTTGGCGGGAAGTAGCAAAGTAACGTCACAGAATATTCAATAGTACTAGGTGACGTGGCGTTCGATTAAATAAAATCTACTTACCTACGCCTACTATGAGTTGTCTACGCTAACGTAATCTACACTCGCTAGCGACTACGGTGAAACATTTTGTTTGAAATGCTTCCAAAAGTATTCACTAGAGGCGCTGCTCGTCATGCAAAATGTGTGCAAAATATCCACCATAGTCGCTAGCGAGATTACGTTAGCGTAGAAAACTGATGGTAGATGCACAGTGGTGTTTCATCCAATGATTCATTCGGGATGTACCCTGCTGTAAAATGGTTAATTGCTGCTGAGCTCGGCAATCAGGTCATCCACTTACAGGTTGAAGAACTTGGAAGACGACAAACCCTCTGCCTTACCCGTATTGCTACCTATACGTTTCGGAGAAAATGTTTTTTTATGTTACGAAGTCTGTAAACACGCATACGGCCCGCCTGATGGTAAGCGGTCAGCTGGAACAGCCGTGTTCCATAACTTTCTCCAGTACTTATATCATACGATACAAGATCGAATGCCCCGGATAAGTAGGTCAAGGAAACAGGCATATACATCGGTGTTCTACGGTTGGTGTAGTATTGGACAGTGCACTTTAGACTTAAAATTCACTCTCAGTTAAGAGTCCAGTGGGTCAGGCCCCGGAGCTTGTTTCGATTTGTCTTTATAATCCCGAATTGAGTCATGTGTATTAGGCATTTATTTAAACTTGAGTCAAGCACACTGTCCAGCACCATGGCCATAATCGTAGCTAGTGGCCGTGACCGTGGTTTCATATGACCCTGCAAAGAAGCTAGACAACCCAAGCAGACCTCGTATGAAGCTTTATGATGCGAAACACGTAAACGTTTCCTCGAGTTTCAGTAAGCGAATGATTTACCCCGAGTGTAAAGTTTGCAAAGAATTAACGTATAGTAAGTACCTGCCTAGTATCGCATTTGCGTTTTCTATTTTTGCAGATAAATACCACTAGGCGGTCACCAATCCAGGTACTGACCACGATGGTGGTAGCTTAACTTTGCCGATAGATTAAGAACGGCTAATCATGCTACACCACGAGCGCTTCGCTCCTACTCCATAAAATAAGGATATTCAACCTACTCTCATGAATCTATCCTACTCATGTCCTACTCTAAGTAGTAAATGAAAAGAGTTTTATTCTTTTTAATATCCTCTTTGACAACAAGCGGGGGAAAATATTATACCGTCGTCACCATGGACCATGAACGTAAAAAATAAACAGTCACGTCGTTACTTTAAACACTATTCTATCGTCTTAAATTGTGATTTCTTCTTGCGATTTTTATAAAATAATAACCATTGTGAACAAATGTAAGTACCTACTTACTGGATTCCATTCTACATTACTTGCGACGCTGTTAAACTAAACACAAAATGATACATACGTTTATTGCAGGGCGGCATTTGAAGCTGTAAGTAGGATATCTGTGCGGCCTGTGAACAGGATTTCGTTTATAGACGTCAGGCTAGCAAGATTGCCTTCTGAAACTCCACTCCAAGATGATTTCGACCCTAAAAAACATAGGAAGCCCAAAAACCCTATCAAGTAAGCCGCTAGCTAGACGATAGCAAACGAGACTCTATGAAAGATCACCTGCCATCACTGACCTAGAACTTGAAATCGCCTATTGACCTCATAACTTAGCCCCAGTACCCATGGGAGTACCCAGCTTCTGACCCAGATTTAGATTTTTTTAAGCCGGGTTCTCCGCACTTTTTTGCCTTACACACGACACGGGGACACATACTTTGCGCTTCAGGCTGTCTGTCCCGCTGTCACCAGTGAGGGCAAAAATGTATCGCTTTCCTAAACAGACCAAACGGTAATGGTTCGAAGAAGTTTTTTCTCTAATTAACTTCCTACTTTACTTGAAAACTAGACCCGATATTTTGAAACTGATATGTTCTGCATATTAATGCGAAACAACTGGTTAGACGTTAGAACTTAGAAGTCAAGTCTAACATGTACCCAATACAAACTAAGTACTTATAACGTGAAAATAATCTTCAGATTATTGGGACGCGCAGCGTTTTTTAAAAAGTTAACCCATAATATAATATTGTAAATTAAGAACTTTTATCGACAACAGTAGGTACGTAGGCATTCGAAATTTAGGAGGGGGCAGCTGCCCTCCCCTGCCCCCCCTGGGTACGCCCATGCCAGTACTAATTACCATTGCGGTCGTTACTCGAGACCTTTAACTCTGCTGAGACTCCCGGTGTTACCATATAAAGTGTTAAAGTCCATCGAAGGTTTTTCCTAACTAGAGGCAGGAAGTTAACAGTGAACCCGTCCTGACACGGCCAACTTCTCCTAATTTAGTACGGTTACTAGATCCAGAACTAAGATTTCCTGATAAAATCCTTGATTCCTATTTTTCACGCGCATTCGTGTCGCGTATGCAATTGATGCGGTGATCAGCGAACAAACTTTGGGTGCAAATGTGACTTATTATATTAAATGTGTACTTAAAAATAATTATTTATTGTTATATTTTAAAAATACCTGTTAATTTCCATTTATGCCAGATTCCCTGAGAGAGCCTTAATTCCCGACTGTCAGTAAAATTCCTGTAGTCTGGTAGTTCTGTATATTAGCCAACGTAATATCAGGGACCATTGAGGATATGTGTTAATTGTTCGATGTCAAGAACATAAAAATCTGTTGTTAGTTACTAAAGTGTGATGTTGGCAGGCCATGGATGGCGTACCTCAACCTTTTTCGAACTGCTTTTGGAGCTGGTGTGTTGGGCTTACCTCTGGCTATAAGCCAAGCTGGTATAGTATTGGGGCCAGTGATGGCGATCGGCACTGGACTTCTTATCATACACACGCATTTGATGTTGGTAAATAACTGATTTAAATATTTGAAGCTAGGTTCTTCTCGCTGAATGGAACATAATTGAAAATTGGTTTTTATTTCAGTTGCATTGTTTGAATGAAATCAGTCGTCAATTGAAGATTCCGTACATTTCATACCGATATGGGTTTCGTATGGCGTTGCTCCGTGGTCCGCCTATTTTTAAAATGATAGGGAACCGTGGGCCGTGAGTATCGGTTTTTGGTTTGGAATGTACATAATAATTTTCCTACATAATAATTGCATTAATTTCACAGGTCGATCATAGCTACGTTTATGATTCTGAGTCAACTGGGAATATGTACTGTGTTTGTTGATTTTACTTCTGATAGCTTACGAGATGTAAGTAACTAAGTAAACTACATCTAAACTATAAAAGCAATATACCTACTTATAGAAGGAATTATAAATAAAAAATCTATAAATATTAGTGGATAATCGAGTACAATCCATAATCTAGTTTTCGTTTCTCATGCAGATAATGGACTGGGACACCTCGGAACCTGCCCTACTTGCGTTGCTAATACCTTATTTATTGTTAGAGTTTTTCATGAAAAGCTTGAAAATCGTCAGCTATATTTCAATGCTTGGTAAATATACCTACCTTATCTCACCTAATCTATACTACCTAATATAAAAACGCTTAAGAAATTGATTGTTTGCTTAAATCTCTAACCGCTAGCTATTACCAGTCGGGTTCCAAATATTTTTTCACTAATAGGAAGTTTTATTATCCCCGAGTATTATAGGGTACTTTTTATCCCGGGAACGCGGGTGAAACTGCGGGGGATAGATAGTAGCTATACGTGTGATTCGGAATGCCTATTTTATGCCGAAATCTGTGGATAGAATATAGCATTACCAATAATCCTGAAAAGTTTCAGTAGTCGTAGTACTACCAATACGGAGTTATAACGATTCGAAAAATATTGCGTAAAAGCGCTGCCTCGCGTTGGTAACAACCCTGATCAGCTGTTTTTCTGACACTATCTGACTTATGGGAGTATTGCACTTGACCTTGACATTTACATCGATTTCTGTCAGCCAATAGTAACGTTACCAGGCGACCATTTTATTTCTTAAATATGGCCGCCTGAATCCGTCTAACAATAAGTCAAGCCACTTCATAATATTGCAATTATGGTTCCGTAGGTAAAGGTTTTTGTTATTGATTACGTATGAAACTTTTTTATTCCAATTTTCATCATTGCGGGTATGTATTAGTGTCGCCTAATGATATTTGTTTAATGAAAATTTTAAATAGCCATAACAAAATTTCAAAAAACATGTTTGAAAAGTTTATCAAAGTCTGTTGATGATGATGATGCCGGAGCGAAAGCTACTTCTTACAATGACGAGAATAAGGCCTTAGTTCACCATTACTTGTTTGCGACAGGGATGGTACGATTGATAAATGAATGTTAGAACGATGAATGTAATGTTAAAAAAAATGTTTTTGATTTTGTAGCGTTTTGGCTGTTTAATAATGCTATTAAGCTGCAGTAACTAATAATAAATAAATAAATGCAACCACAGCCACCAGGCCACGTTGCCAGTTGCAGGACTCATTCAAGATTACTTAATGCATAATTTTATTTGAAGTTTTCATCAATGATTATGGGTATCATAATAGGTATACGGTTTTTTTTACCTTTTAGGTTGGGAACCCTAAAAATAGTTTTTAATAGTTCCATTACCGAAAGCTGGCAGGTCAGGTGGTACGTCTGAGCCATTGGAAAAGTAAATGATTGACACAAGCGACATTTAGAAATAAAATATTAAATATTGTAGAAATCTAGAACTTTAAACCAAAATTCCAAAATGTCGTTTAGATGCGTCAGAGGATCCTGGCTGCTTTCGTGACTGTGACACCAGATATGTTAAAGAATACGATGAAATCAATTTCACGGCAAGTGGGTGAAGTAAAAGGCTGGTATTTACATTGATAGTGACAATAGTGATTGATTACCTACAAAGTTGACAAAATTTTAAGTAATACTGATTTAGGAAAGTGCAATAATAAGAAAATAATTTGAAGCGAGCTACTAAAGGTAAGACAATCAAATATTCGGTCTGCATCACGGTGTTGTTATGTCAATTGTCGATAGGCGGGAACGGGATTACGAGGTCCGCCATTTTTATTTATGATACACATGCTCATTAGGGTTGACACATAATGATTTGGTTGATTATTTTATTTTATTTGTATGGAAATATTTATGTGCTATTTTCCGTTGTATAATATTGTTTTTACGTTTTAAATAAGGTATACTTCAATACCCTTTCGGCCTAAAATAGACATTCGGAATCACCCTATATATGTATTTTCATTATTTTTAGGAAACTTGATGAACATAGTGGGCGTTATTCTGGTCTTCTATCACATATTCAAAGACGCGAAGAGTGACGAAGTCATCACAGCTGCTACTGGGCCATTACCATTACTTTTTGCTTTCGGCACTTTTCTATTTAATTTAAGTGCTGTTGGTGTGGTAGGTATGAATTATTTTCATAATTTCGTACAAATTAATAAATGATTTCGGTAATACATAGTTTACCATTTATGGAAAAAAGTTTAGTTCAAATAAATAAAAAATATTATAAAGTACACACTAAACCGAGGACTCGCGGGTCAAATCTGGCCCGTGACTGCCGTGACATGATTAGAGGGGCCTACTACGAAAAACGATACACGATCGATCATCGTTGTCAAATATTAACCAATAGAATTGCAGCAAAACTGACGAGACGTAAATTTTGACCAATTCTATTGGCTAATTGATTGACAACGATGATCGGACTATCGTGTATCGTTTTTCGTAGTAGGCCCTTAGATCCGACCCACGATCGGCCGGGCTATCGCGTATCTTTGGTGGTAATCGTAACGAACACCATCAATGATTTCATACAATGACGCGGTACGACGAAGACCATTGGTGGACCTTGATTGGATAAAATTAATTAATGGTGCTTGTTAAGATTATCACCAAAGATACGCGGTAGAGCCCCAACAACAGCCATCTATGTATATAAATATTAGCCCTCAACAGGGATGGACCGTGAGTTTGTGGGGCCGTAGGCTAATACTACTATTAGTGGTCTGCCTATTTAACTAACTGTCATTTTAACATAAATCTGTTTTGGATAATGAGGTACACACGGCAACACATCAAGCTATACATTTCCAGTATAAGCTGATCTCGCAGTGTATAGAATTTTCGTACAATGAGAGGTCAGCTTATATTGGAAATGTATAGCTTGATCTGTAGCCGTGTGTACACGGTATAGGAAAAAAGGTCAATAAAATATTTTATTTATTTAATAATAATAATCTTTATTGAAATAGAAGTGTAGAAAAATAAACGGTTCCCTGGTATCTAAACTAGAAATAAAAATTCTATATCTTAGATACCAGTCTTCCCTTACAGTGATACTTTGTTCTATATCTTAACAATGGTTCATATTACATAGACAAAAAAAAAGTAATAACTTTAGTTTAAAAAAAGTTATAGTCCGTATTACACTATAGGTACTTACTTCGACACACAGTGTACTTTTTTAATACACAATTTTGTCCATTGTTTACAATGGGGTCTGGCCCATTACCACGGGGCCAAATAGGACCTAATGGCTAAACGAAAAAGGCAAAAGAAACAAATTCGGTAGGTAGGCTCAATGCCCCATTTGAATTGTGAGCCGAGAGCAGCGTGTCTCTTATTATAAACCTACGTAAAATCAAATTGAGGAACAAGATGAGATGACTGACTGACCGAACAACGTGAGTCCCGTGTTCCGCGTGCATCTTTTATTCTGTAATCTGAGAGTCCACCTCTAAATTTATTTCCACCATTTTCGCAGCCGAGACATTTGGATTTATATTGTTAGTTATGTATTTTTATTCAAAAACATATTTTTTCTGGCGCAATTTTCTATAAGTTATAAAATAAAACCAACCCAACGATGCCAGGGTCTGTAGCACAATTAAATCGGTAGTTTGCCCTGCTTTAGGTGCTATCCTTAGACAAGGCGCTTCTACATCCTGAAAGTCTCACCAAGCCCTACGGTATTATCAGAATAGGAATCTTCATTCCAGTTGTGATTGGAACTATATTTGGCACCTTAGGATATTGGGCTTATGGCGCAATGGAAGAGAATGTGCTGAGGTTTTTACCGTTTGATGAAGAGTGAGTTTTCATATTGATAAATCTTTAAATACATGTGTTACCTGTGTTTTTCCTTCCAATTTTCACACACAGGTAATAAATATTTAGGGTGTGTAATCATTAAATGATTTAGGGTTATTTTCCTATACATTTATAACATAAAAATGCTAATTTGAGAAGGTACTTAGGTAGATACATAAAACTCAGCTTAAATAAAGTAATACTGATTATGTACCTATGTATGTATTAATTATGGTTGGTCAGTTAGTTTCATTCGGGATTCTGAGAAGTTAAAGGCTATCTACCTACTGCTTTCTATTTTGACGTTGGGTACCTGTCGTAGCGGCAAAGAGGATTGTAGTAGCGGGTCGTTCGTAGGAATATCATATTCTAATAACTATCATACTTTAAAAGCATTTAGATTAAGTCGATGTTACCTATTGCTTCTTTATGCAGCAGAGCATACTTGAATATTTCAGTACATCAATGGCAGCCATTGGACTATATTTAATAGCGATAGCATTCGCGTACCCGATCCAATGCTATCCAGCAATACAGATCATACTAGAGGTAATCTCGAATGCAGACTTGGATCGTTCCCCTTCTGAGAAAACATTGAGAATAGTGGAAATGATTGCCAGGCCTTGTTTTGTACTGCTTTCATGTAAGTTTCACTGCTTAAAAGCCACTACAGATGTTTCATTATAACAATATTTTGACCCTGCGATCAACGTCTGAATACTAATAAAATATCTCTTTGCAGTTTTCGTATGTTACCTCGTACCATTCCAAGGGCCTTTCGTTGCTTTCGTTGGAAACCTGTGCACAACAATGTTAGCCCTTGTCTTCCCAGCAATGATGGAACTGAGTCTCAGGTACCCCGACAATTACGGGAAGTACAACGGCTATCTCGTCAAGGATATTATTCTCATAGTAATAGGTCTTATTTCCTGGATATTTGGTTGCTTTCTGTGCGGCCACCTAATTTATATACGCCTTATCTCGAGGTATAACAATAATAAAGATTTTTTTCGGTAAGCTTCTTGGTATACCAACCTATTGTACCATTTTTATTATACTTACATTCATTGTAAATACCTTTTGTAATTTATGAAATAAATGTACTTCTTTTAAGTTAGTTTTAATTTGTATGCCCTTGTTACAATGGCACAGAATAGATACTGAGACGTACAATGGTTTAGCGGTTACAGCTAGTGCAGTGGGTGGGTATGGGTAGTGCTAGTCCGGTGGTTAGTGCCATTTCGTTACGTAGAGCTTGAAGTTAGGTTAGCTGAATATATAGCGGATACATTTCTTACCAAATTACCGGAATTATTATTTGAACTGAAAGTGGGGGTGCTAAGAATCCCCGGGTTACGGCAGGCTACTGTAACCGACGACTTTTTCTGGGGCTACGTATACTAAGCACAGAACTCGTAGAGCTAAGTCGAAAAAAGTGGCATATCCTAGGGCTATCAGAAGTCCGAAGAGAGGGAGAGGACACGATAATCCTGGAGTCCGGAGTGTTGGTTTTCTCGTCAATAAAAATCTCATTAGCAGCGTTGTGGAAGCCAGCAGTGTGTCGGTCGACCCGGGTAGCGTACCTATTAGTCCTCAAACTTACCGACAGGTACTCCCTGAAGGTAGTTCATTCAGGTATATGCGCCGACATCCGCACACACTGACGAAGAAGCCGATCTCTAAGGCACTCAATAACAGCACCAAGGCTCACTACAACGTCGTTTTGGGAGATTTCAATGCCAAAGTAGAAGTACAAGAATGCGGCGAATCGAAAGTTGGATCGCATGGTTTGGGTTGCCGAAATCACAGGGTGCAAATGCTCGTTAACTATCTAGAGTTACAGGGTCTCTTCTTGATGAATTCATTCTTTGAGAAGAGGCTCCAAAGAAGGTGGACGTGTCGAAGCCCAGACTCAGTGACAAGGAACGAGATAGACTTCAGTATGGCGTACAGTAGATACATATTCAGAGACGTATCAGTGATAGCTTTAATACTGGCAGTGATCACCGACTTGTGAGACTCTGGATATCAACTACAAAGCTGAACGGGTCAATTAATGAAGTCTACTCTCCGACCTACGCAAACTCAAATTGCCATGAGATCCGAAGCGTTCTCAATAGAACTACAGAACCGATTCGACTTGCTGAAAACCACGGGCAATGTTGACGAGAAAGCTGACAGCGTGGTAAAAGTGGTTCGAGAGGTGAGAAGGAGACACTTTCCACCGCAGCGGAACGGCAGAAAGGCTAAACTTTCGCAGGAGACTCTGGAACTAATGAGGAAGCGACGTGAGTACGTGAGTCACCATTAGCACAACCTTCGTCAGATACGGCTCTCAACAGGCAGATCAAGAAACATATAAGAAGAGACCTCCGATGTGCCAATACACGCGCCATTATGGCAGCCATAGAACAAAATCGGGGGTCGAAGGTCTTTGCCTGTTAGCTAGGGAGAAACCATCTGACGAAACTCAAAGCCACAAATGGAAACATTGTTTCTTCCAAGCTGGAGATCCCTGCGGAAGTTGAAAGCTTCTATGGACAGCTGTATACATCACGTGTGGCGGAACCAGCAGCCCACAGCACAGGTGACCCAAGAGCCCACCTCACGCGCCACTACACCGAAGAACTTCCGGACGTTGATCAGGACGAAGTCGGGGCGGCTCTCAGACAGCTTCATAATAAAAAAGCTCCGGGAGATGACCTTATAACGGCAGAGCTCCTGAAGGCGGGGGCAATTTCAATTTTGAAGGAGCTCGCAGAAATGTTCAATTCTATTATTCTACAGGGCACGACACCGGAGGCGTGCAGTGGGAGTGTGGTGGCCCTGTTCTTCAAGAAAGGTGATAAAACCTTACTGAAGAATTATAGGCCCATCTCACTCCTGAGCCACGTATATAAGCTGTTCTCGAAAGTCGTCACAAATTGCCTCTCTGGCAGACTCGACGAATTCCAGCCACCGGAACAGGCTGGGTTTCGAAAAGGCTACAGCACCGTAGACCACATCCATACTGTTCGGCAGATTATACAGAAAGCTGAGGAGTATACTCAGCCGCTGTGTTTGGCATTTGTGGACTACGAGAAAGCCTTCGATTCTATCGAGACATGGTCTGTTCTAGCGTCACTGCAACGGTGTCACATCGACTGGCGTTATATCGAGGTGTTGAAATGTCTGTATGACACTGCCACTATGACCGTTCATATCCAAGACCAGAAAACAAATCCAATCCAATCGCGCAGAGGGGTAAGACAGGGGGATGTAATATCCCCGAAGCTGTTTACCAACGCATTGGTCTTCAAAACCCTGGATTGGAATGGACGCGGCATAAATATAAACGGTGAGTACATCTTACACCTCCGATTTGCCGATGACAATGTCATCATAGCAGTCACTGAAGGAGGTTGGCGAAATGCTGCATGACCTAAACGGGGACTCGCGACGCGTTGGACTCGGCATGAACTTGGACAAGACAAAAGTCATTGTCAATGCACAGGTTGTGCCAAGACCGACATGTACGATTGAGGGAACGGCACTCGAAGTTGTCCAAGAATATGTTTATCTGGGTCAAACTATCCAGGTAGGGAGAAACTACTTCGAGAAATTAGCCGACCGCAGGATTCGTTTGCCAGCATTTGGAAAAGTTCGTCATATCTTTAAGTCGCCTATACCGCAGTCTCAAGACAAAGGTATAAAACCAGTGCGTCCTGCCTGTCATGACCTACGTAGCCGAGACATGGACACTGACGCATAGACTGCGCCAAAAATGTAAAGTCACTCAGCGAGCTATGGAAAGAGCTATGCTCGGAGTTTCTTTGAAGGATAAAATCCACAATGAAGTCATCCGACAAAGAACCAAAGTAACCGACATAGCTCAACGAATTAGCAAGCTGAAGTGGCAATGGGCCGGTCACATCTGCCACAAAACCGGCGGTCGATGGAGCAGAAGAGTTTTAGAATAGAGACCGCGTCTTGACAAACGATGTGTGGGGCGCCCCCTAGCCCAATGGACTGATGACCTCAAAAAAAGTGGCCAGACTAGGCTGGATACGGGTGGCAAGAAACCGGAAGGAGTGGCACGCTCTGGGAGAGGCCTATGTCCAGCAGTGGACTTAAAAGAAGGCTGATGATGATGATGATGTATGGAATTCTTTGCGGGTGAATTACTATAACGAAAATTGCTGCCTAGTAAATTCCCTGTTTACCAATAGATATTTTAAAATCCCCATTTACTAAATGGGGATTTACTCGAGCGTCGTCGGGATGCTAAAAAGAATAAAATGGTTATATGATGAATGTAAAATATTTTTTTTCAATTGATCTAGTGAGACAATGTGCTATCACATGATTTCTGGATTTGAACAGCCTTTGTTCTCGCTTTCTGTAGTCTTGGCAAACGTTTTTTTGTGCAACATTGCTGAGAGAGAATGGTTGTAATTTCTTAAAATTATCATATTGATTTAAAACATTGCAAGTGTATGTAGTTCAGATGACAAAATGAATAATTTGATTCCATTTTATTGTATTAGAGTTAAGAATTACTTCACGGCTTTAGGAGTTGTGCTGCAACTAAACGAATTGTTTCTTTCATTGCCATGGTTTTAAACAAATCATTGTAGTTAAAAATATGGGCAGAAAATGGAGCAATAAACTTTTTCTTTTCAGCATGAATAATCTTGATCTTATTGTTAAAAGTATTCATTAGCTTTCTTTCTAAGTAAACCTCTGAAAATGAAGTGCTGCTAAGAGAATCAGATAATGGCTTGCATTGTTCAATTAGTAATTTGTGGTATTGCTTTTTGACATGATCAAAAAAAAGGCATTCATTGTTTTTGACCACATATTCCTCCAACATTTTGCATAGCATTTCATAAGCTGTTTTTGATGCCTTCCTCTTTGTAACAAAATCACTTTCATCTCCTTTTGAAATGTCTCGCAAGTATTGATCTTTACAACATTTATGATAAGGAATATTTGAATTGTCTGAAAAGGTTCTGATTTTTTCCAACATTTCTATGTCATTATGTTCGGCAGCTACACTTTTCAACAGATCAATAGTTCGAAATCTATTGATTGCCAATGGAACTTCACGGCCATGATGTCGTTTACGTGTTCTTTCACAAATGAAGCATTTTACTGGTGGCAAATCCTCATTACTGTCGGGCTCACCGGTGTGAAACTTTTCATCAGAATCATCAAAGCCTCGTTCGAAGTTGTTTGATACTCCCACTCTGAAAATATATTACCCATAAGAAACGTTATCCTAACTAATATTATAAATACGAAAGTAAGTCTGTCTGTCTGTCTGTTACGCTTTCCCGCTTAAACTGCTGAACCGATCGCGATGAAATTTGGCATGCATATAGCCTATGGTATGCATATAGCCTTTTTATCCCGGGAACGCGGGTGAAACCGCGCGGGTCAGCTAGTAAATAATAAAATGAGACTGAAATTAAATCTGAAAAAAATATACTATAAGGTACCTAAAAAAATAAATTTTATTATTAGTGATATTAGCACTTACTCGTATGATGATGTACCAGCAACCTGAGTTGAGGAAGTAACAGGAAAATACAATTCGGTATCTTCTCCAGAATCTTCGGGTGCATTACCATATTCCGCTTCACTCTTCAGTTGCTTTTGAAAATTAGGCGGTATTTTAATCGCTGTAAATAGTTTATAACACTGCGCGTGATAACCGTCGTTTAATGATGTTTCATCTGAAAATTCTACATCATTATAGGTACTGCGTGATTTTCTTCGTACCGGTTTGCTACGACGATACTCCAAAACCGTCTTGAATTTTTTTATTGTTTTCGAAGTGAATTTTATAACATTTTCAATTTTTTTTTGTCCACAAATTACACAGTTCGCACTATTATTACACATAGTCGTAACACATATTAAACTAAATGCATTTCATTCACTACCTACCTACATAACTATACCTAAATATTTGGGAAAACAAACTAAGTAGTGTTTGGGAAATAAAATAACAATAAATCAATAAAAAAACCAAAGCGTTCTTCACTAATTTTAAGTTTGGCACAAGTTTGGCCACCACAGACTAGGGAGCAGTGTTGCCAGATGAAATCTGAGAGAAGCAGTAGAAATTGAAAAAGAAAATCAGTAGATTCGGGAAAAAATCAGTAGACAGTAAAAGTTGATAGTGTAGTCATAAACATCGTCAGTAACTTCAGGCCATAGAAACATACACCAAGTTTAAGCAATGCATTTATTTACAAATATAAATTAAAAATTCTTCTCAATATTATTTTCTTCATCTTCATACATACTTCACTAAAGAAAGGCACCATTTACTCTACAAACACAGGAAATTAAATCAACGGTAACTTCTTTTTAACTTTTGAACTTTCGACATTTTTTTTGTTGTGACGCGCTCTACTCTCGCCTTGTGAAGTGAAAAGAAAAAAAAATCGGATATGTTGGCAGCAAAATAGGCTCCAAGACTCATGGAGCCTATTTTGAAAATAGGTAATAAATAATAATCCTAGTTTAACATATTTCAGACATTTGCTGTGTTAGGCATGTCATCATTCGTTGTCAATCTTGAACCTCGGGAATATAATAACACGGCAAATATCAGAAGTATGTCAAACTGGTAAACATTCCGCTTCTTCGACTGATGGAAACAACGCTGCCAGAGTAGGCGATATCCACTATTATAACAGACACGTTTTTGAACAGCCTGAATTTGTTTTTGTATATTTGGTAGCTTGGATTTATCCATTAAATTAAAAAAGCAGGTAGATTTCTAGAATTGTTATAAATAAGTCAGTAGATCAGTAGATAGCTCTAAAATCAGGTAGATCTACTGCTTTATCAGTAGATCTGGCATCACTGCTAGGGAGAGATGCTACGCAGATTACTTAGGGTACATTCCGAAATGGATAATATCGATCACAGCGATCACAGCAATAATTTGCGTAGGTACCGAATCACGCTTATGACAGTTGAGAACTATCATCAATTCGGAACGCCCGTTATCGCGCTCACAGTATTCAAAACACAACATTTGAGAATTTAATTAAAATCTGAATTATCAATGCGCTAGGACTCCTTATATCTTTTATAAGTTGACTCCCAAAAAGGAATATCTGCTTTTTTTATTATTTTTCTCTCATAAAATATAAAAAGTATCTTTGCCAAATAGAAAACCCAGAATCTTATTAGATTTTTGCCGACACTTTTGTTTGACAGCGCTCACGGTGATATCAGTTTAGGGCATGGTCGGTGTGAGCGCAAGATGGCGCATGTCATGACGTCATCTATGACGTTTCACGGGACATCATTAACTGTCATTATTCAATTCGGTACGGGTTTAAGTACGCTCAAATCGATTACAGCGATTACAGCGGTAATTCGGAATGCAGCCTTAGAGGTATCAGCTGGGCAAGAATCTTAAATATTAGATTTAAGATTCTTGCAGCTGGACTATTTCGTATCTGTTGTTTATAATATCATTATGTACATAGCTATATACTCAAAGTATAATATTCGCCAAAAGGCAGGCAAAGGTTGAGCATACAGCCTAGTCTTATTTTCATTTGTTCATAATATCTTCAAATTCAAAAGGCGAACGCCATGTCTGTTTTTCTAAAAAAGGTCTAATCCAGGTCTGATTTATTCAATTCAAAAGGCCAAAGCCATGTCTGTTTTATTCCTTCCAATGAAGGTCAAAGCCAAGTTTGATTTGATATTTTATAGGGCCGAAGCCATGTCTCATCCTTTATTTTTCCGTCCATAATAGTCATGTTTTAGTACAATGGTGGTCATTGTACTAAAAAACTTCACACAACTTGAAAAGTCACGATACACATATTCATTTCATTTCACTTCACTGGTGCACATGAATTGATCTTTATTGGATAAAATACCACCGATAATATGCAATAAAACTCAAAATACACGAATTTATGAAAATAAAAATGAAGACACAACGTCACTCTGCAAGTTGTCTCAAGAAGTCCGTGAAAAGTTTTAGTACAACCACCATTGTACTAAAACATGACTTTTATGGACAGTGACTGACTGAGGACTATGTAAACGTGATTTATTGTGACTAGAACTTATAATATAACTGGAAAATGGCAAAATACACAAGCCGTGTGACGCCAACAAAAAATTTAAAAAAAAAAACCTGCAGCCAGGGAGCTATCGTACAAAATTATCGTATATGCTCGTATATGGATCAAAATTATCGTACCCATTAGGGCATGCATTCCGGGATTCCGGAATCCCGTAACTCCGGAATCTCGGAACAAATATCCGGTATTTCAGTACCGGAACTGGGACTAGTTAATATCGTAATTCCGGTATTCATAAATTTATACAGTGTGTACATTTAGTTCTCCAAAGAGAGGACTAATACCGATATATGGAATCGTTTTCTTCGTGCAGTCCACAAAGTGCAAAAGTACAAGCTTTAACGTCCTAGCTTTGTAAAGGAAATGATTATAAAAGTTCGGCGTCTTGTTAAAATAATAAGAAAATCTCCTCTCAAGAAGATGCACTGCGGGATCATCTTGAAAGAACATCATAAAGACATACAGCTTTTTTTTTTTTTTTTTTAATTTATTTGTAACACACAGTAAACAATCAAGTGTAAGTACAAACACTATAAAAAGCCTTTATAAAGCGAGCGAAAACCTTTCTAGGTTTATCTGTCACTTTAATATCGTCGCTTGAAGAAAATATAACAATATAAAGCCGTAATATAATTACTTAGGGCGATGATAGCTCAGTGGTAGTGACGTCGGATACCGAGACGAAGGTCCCGGGTTCGAATCCTACAATGAGCTTGAGCTTTCGGTGAAGGAAAACATCGTGAGGAAACCATAGCACGGTGGAAGGGTACTTTGTAGTACCCGTCTGGCTGGCTACCACCCTCAAGTTGAAAATCTGTCGCTAAGCACCTTTCGGTGTGTTCCGACAGCTGCACTTGAGAGCCAGCTCCTTCTAGGCTTTGTGTGCTTACCACCTTCGGCCGCATCATCACTTACCAAGGTGAGATTACGGTCAAACACAGGCCTATAAACAGTAAAAAAAAAAAAAAAAACTTTCTACATACATAGTTACTTAATGCCATCCTCCATTGTGGTGTGGATCTTTTTAGGTAAAAATAATGTTTTTAGAATATACTTAATTTATGGGGATTTTCGCATAAGTTATTATAAGTACATTCGGGTAAGTCATTTAGAATTTCTGGCAGAATGTACTCCCATGTTCTTTTACCATACACATTGGTAAATTCAGGTAAGGCATATTTAGGTAAGTAAGATAGTTGACGTAAATGTGCCAGTCTAGTTCTCTTTTTTAGGGATTCTATTTAGTGAACTTCATCACAAATTAGTGCAATTTTAAACTTATTGTATATGTTAATAACATTACAATAATTAAACAATTCCTTCTCCTTATTTTTACACATTTTTCTTATCTTATTCGGTACAATGGTTTTAAGCACTCACTTGTAATTTATATATGTTATCTATATATGTTTGGTAGGTTCTACCATAGCTACTCAAGCTACAACTAGATTATCGCACGCGATGCTCAAGCATGTCTGACATGATTGGAGTGTTTTTAAATATAAAAGACTGTATTCTTAAAGCTCTAATTGACTAGAAATCAGCAATATCCTTTTCCAAAGATGAAATTCAAAATATTGAGAGACATTCATTATAGCTTAGATGTCATAAAATTGGCTGTACACTCAGTATGCCGTCGTGATACGACGCTCAAAAAACTTGATGAACAGAATAGCTTCTTCAACTCGAAAAATTCAAAATCATTCATTCAAATACCTTCGCAGGGACTTATGAAAAGTCTGACTCTAATACCAGTTCGGAAGGTTGCATTTGCTTCAGAAGAGCCGGCAATAAACTCAACAATTACTCTTTTCAAATAAGCTTAGACTCATTACATAATATTTACATTCTAATCGCACTGATAACATTTGCGTGCCCCAGCGCGGCGACAACACACAAAGTAAACTGAATCGATATTTAATAAGTTAATAGCAAACTTCAGCAAACCAACCCCCACAAGCAGCACCTATTCACAAGTATGACGAATGAAAATTGCCATGAACTTACGAAGTCGTATAAAAGAAAGAAGACTACCTTTACGATCCGGGAGACCTTTTTAAACAAGCAGATGATGATGCCTTTCCCAAACCCGATAATTAAGAAATATCTGAGATTATCGTCGATTTACTACGCCAGCTTAAGTTCAAAACTCCCAGTGACCTCAACGACTCTGCAATTCTTACACCTGCAAGTCTTACACCTACAATGTCTTCCGAGACAGATTTTTCAGATAACGTCGTTGAAGTTAATGTACCAACTCTACAAGAGCAATTGAACAAAGAAATGGATAAGTGTAAAAAAAAGTCTGCAAGAATCTGTCTGCCAATTTTGACCTTTCAGGGTTTGTAAAATTAGAAAAGGCTATGTACGATAACGGAGGAGATCGAGCTGTGTACATCTCACAGAAGCTTATAATTATATTTTGTGCGTTCTGGCTACAAGTATGGAGAGCGAGAGACTGTTTTCGTGTGTACTTTTTTGATTACGGGCATAGCTATAAAGCTCGAGTGATTAAAAGTCGAATGTGGCTTAAATTAATTAAAAGGCTAATCAATAAAACTTTTTTGATTCAAAATTATTCACAGAAACGAAAAATCGTTAAATAGTTGCCAGTTCCAGAACCAGTTCCGGAATTCCGGAATTGAGTGCCCAATATCGGAACTTAGTTCCGGAACTGAAAACTCTCCGGTATTGCATGCAACCACCCATCAGGAAAATGGCTAAAATACTTTAAAAAATCATATGAAACGTGACAATAATATGTTGCAAATACTTATAGTTTAAATCTTGTAAACTTGTGTTTTTTAAATGGAAAAAAAAGCGCCAACATCTCGAATTTATAAAGAAGAAAATAATGTTAAAGGATAGAGACACATGAAAACAAGCATATTTTTTAAAAGTTTAACTGAATAGATTCTGTATTTGCGAGAACAGAATACACAAATATTAATGAAACTTAATATTTTAAATATACATTCGAAAAGACAATAACTGCCAACACTCCACCACATCGAACGACGATATCGATATCGATCGCTGATTGGAAGACAGTAGCAAGATTGCGACATGAAGCAACAGCATGTTCCTAATATGCTCCTAAGACAGAAATGAGCCAATAGTTGATGCTGACACTAAAAAACAACTGTAATTGTTATTGGGCTATTGGCTATATTGGAAATTATCGTACAATCTGTGTACGATAGTCGTGTACCATCGTAGTTATGAAAATGGCCCTGATTCTGTTGTTCACAACTAAACTAATTTTAATGTCACTATGTCTCTTTCTAACAAAGAACATAAGAAAAGGATGTAAGAAATTTAGTCCTGTCAAATTAGTCCAATGCTTGTTTTCAATATAAATTTAGTCGCCATCTATCGCGGTTACGCCTAAATACACGCAAAATAAGACGGCAAAGATTAATTTGACAACTTAAAATATGTTCTATCCTTTTTCAATCATGTTCGTAAGAAAGAGATGAGATGTAACTAAAATTAGTTTAGTGCGATTTACAACAGAATCGGCACCATTATCGCAAATGTACGATAATTATCGTACGGTTCCGAACACTGGTGACCAATAAGCTCGGCTAGACACGAGATTTGGCTTCTCATTGGCTATAACAAAACGATTCTAAAGGGGTAGGGTGCGGGGTGAGCGGGGGTAGGAAAAAAGTCACATCATTTTGCGATGACGTTCCGCGTGTCCAGTATAATTTATAGGAACATTCATACCAACCCAATAATTAATTACCGTAGAATTTGCGAAAAGCCGTAGAATCTGCTGCGGCCACAGGGATGCAGCCGTAGGCCGTGGATTTTGTGATTTTTTTGCCTGAAAGCCGTAGAACACGGTAAGTAATTGCCGTAGCATTGGCAACACTGGTCCAAATTAGGATTTATTCGTAGAGTGAATATGCCTAGAGTCCGTTTTGTCGTGGTCAGTTTGAGATAGAGAATGAGCTATATGTAGTTATACGATTTTTATACATGTATAGAACTGGTGTTACCATATAATTACTTTTACTCGGCTTTTGGGAAATTATTATTTGAGTTCTATAAAAAGCTTATTTAAAATTTGACATTAATTTAAAATAATAAATATCCTGGGTTTAACTGGGTGCAACACATATACACACCGGCACAATTAGCGGAACAGAAAAAAAAGTGAGACTATGAGATAATAACGCATATATTTGACGAAAATGTAATTAGACACAAAATAACAAATTGATTAACATCTTTTAACAACGACTTTGAAGTCTTCGTTATTTTTTATTGAAAAATAAAGAAATTTGAAAATAAGTGAAATTTTTAGATGATTATGAACCATCAGAAAAAATAAAAAAAGTAAGCATTAAATGATTTAACAATAAAATTAAAGCAAAATTAATAACGAGTGTTTCCCCCTCTTGCTCTGATTACAGTTTCCATTCGTCTGGGCATGCTCAGATTATGTTATCGATGATTTCTTGAGGCAACCGCTCCCACTCCTCAAGTAATGCGTTTCCAAGTTCATTCAGATTGTTGGGGGGTGGCATTCTGGATTTAACCCTTCTTTTTAGCAAGTCCCAGACATGCTCTATCGGATTCATATCGGGGGAATTTGCTGGCCACTGCATCACCGGTATACCTACGTGGCTCAGATATGCCTGTACCGATTGTGCACTATGAGCACGAGCATTATCTTGCACTAGAATAAAGTCGTCACCAATAAATGGGGCAAATGGTACAACATGTTCTTCTAAAATGTCTCTGATGTATCGATCTGCTGTCATGGTCCCTCCTGTGACTATCACTAACTCCGTGCGAGCTCCCAAACATATCCCTCCCCAAACCATAATCGAGCCGCCACCATAAGCCACTGTGTCTTCAAAATTAGACTGTATGTGGCGTTCTCCTTTGCGTCTCCATATTCGCTGTCTCCCATCGATCTGTTTTAAAAGAACTCTGCACTCATCAGTAAAGAGAACCTGCTGCCATTCGTTCAAATCCCAATGACGATATTCTCGCGCATAGCTTAATCGGTTTACGCGGTGACGTCTCTCAAGTTTTGGGCCTTTGGCAGGTATATACGACCCTAAACCAACTTCTTCAAATCTCCTGCGAACTGTATGCTCACTTACTCGTACTCCTCGAACGTCTTCCAGTTCATTTCGAGCTTGTACAGCCGTTAATCGCGTATTCCTACGAACTCCAAGTTGTAAAAAACTGTCATCTCGCCTCGATGTACATCTTTTTCTACCTTGACCCCTCCTCCTCACAAGAGAATTAGACGATCTGTACCGCTGGATGCTGCGATGAATCGTTGATACTGGTCGACGAAGCCTTGAGGCAATCGATCTGTAGGTATGGCCATTTCTTCTCATTTCATCAGCCCTAATGATTTCCAGTGATGTTAAGTCAGGCATAATAAAGAGCTTTTAATAAACAAAATTGCCTATAGAATAACAAATTTATAAAAAACAATTAAGTGCAATTTTTCAAAAAAATTACAATTACGTAGTTATTACTCGAACAAGTTGACAAAACGTATTGTTCGGGAAAATAAAACAAATGAATGAAAAAAGTGTATGTCATCTAATTTTCTATTTTCAAATTTGACAATAATTTAAAAAAATATCATAACTGGCCAGTTCCTCAAGTAAAAGATTTTAAAATCCTGCTTTTTTTGTGTTCCGCTAATTGTGCCGGTGTGTATATAATGCGTCAAATAAATCGTATTATTTCGTGGTAAGTATTATTTGTTATTATAGCGGCAATAGAAAATTTCAACTGTCTACTTATTACGGTTCATGAGAACCTCACTGTCAGACAGACGGACTGACAGCGGACGCTTAGAAATAGGGTCCCATAAGCAGCCTTTGGGTAGGGAAGTAAAAAAAAAAATTATTTGTAATCTCCTTCGTATAGCCCCACAAACTTATCTGGCCCCGTGGCCAGGTTTAGTTTAACTTTGACGGCCATTGATTTGGGATTTCATATTTACGATTTATAACGTATTAAAACAAGGTACTTACTAGATCTCATTCAAACCGATTTTCAGTGGAAGTTTGCATGGTAATGTAAATCATATTTTTTTGTTAGTTTTATTGTTTTCTTATTTTAGAAGTTACAGGGGGGGGACACACATTTTACCATTTTGGAAGTGTCTATCGCGCAAACTATTCACATTAGAAAAAATGATATTTGAAACCTCAATATCATTTTTGAAGACCTATCCATAGATAACCCACACCTAAGGGTTTGATGAAAAAAAAAATGTTGAGTTTCAGTTCTAAGTATGGGGAACCCCATACTATACTGTTGTCGCTAACGTGCCTTCTGGAACTGGAACCAGTCGGTATTGCGCGGGGCGATGGCAAGAGACCGGATGGTATGTCTTTGATCCCTTGGAGTGTCGGCAAGTCGCTGGTGTGGGATGCCACATGTGTCGATACACTCGCGCCATCTCACTTACCGGCGACTTGTAAAGCTGCAGGGGCAGCTGCGGCCAGTGCGGAAAATTCAAAATTAAAAAAATACGCATCGATTGGACCCAACTATATTTTTGTGCCTTTTGTGGTCGAGACCATGGGACCTTGGGGGTCCGAAGCTCGCCGTTTTGCTCGCACCTTGTCATCAAAATTGATCGAAACCTCCGGAGACCAGCGGGCGGGGAGCTTTTTCCGCCAACGCGTCAGCTTGGCTATCCAAAGAGGAAACGCTGCCAGCCTTCTGGGAACCCTGCCGTTAATCGGAAGCAGCGGCAGGCTTGAGGAAATTTTCTATATATAGATTGTATTTTAACCCCAAAATGTTTTTTCTATTTTTGTGTGAAAATCTTAATGCGGTTCACAGAATACATCTACTTACCAAGTTTCAACAGTATAGTTCTTATAGTTTCGGAAAAAAGTGGTTGTGACATACGGACGGACAGACAGACAGACTGACATGACGAATCTATATGGGTTCCGTTTTTTGCCATTTGGCTACGGAACCCTAAAAAGAACTTATTATATCTTTCGAAAACAATAGCGTAAATGAATGTGATGAAACAATATTTCTTGGCATAAAGTTAGATGATAAAGTAGGATATGTAAGAAAGTTAATCCATTTTTTATGACTTATGGCGTTTGGTGAAGATTGCAGGTGAACATACGGCCATACAGGCAAACCACGGCTATGTATGTTCTGTCATTAGATATGGTATAATCGAGTGGGGAAATTCATGCCATTTCAATAGAGTATTTATTGCGCAAAAGCAATGCGTACGAGCAATCTGCAATGTAGATAGTTTGACTTCTTGCAAACCATTATTCAAAAAATTAAATTTGCTGACGGTCCCTTATTTATACATTTTTGAAATGTGTTGTTTGGTTAAAATGCATATGCAGCTATTTAATCGATTTTGTAATGAATGTAGTCTTATAGTAGATTGCCAAACAGATTGAGACTATCAAACATAAGAAAAACGCTTTATAGTAACAACTGTTATCCAATGGCTGTAAAAAATTACAATAAATTGCCTGAAAGTATTAGTAATTTAGCATCCCTTGACTTGCGGTTAAAAAATAACAATTAATTTCTATTGTTTTCCTCGCCCGCGCGGATCATCAAACAGTCAAGGGATTTAAATAAATATAAAATTATATTTTAAAAAATGTTATCATGTGAATGTTTCTATTCAATAAACGATTATTTCAATTATAAATTTAGGTATGAATAAAAAATTTAAAATCTTATAGATATAGTTTATGTTATGTGAATCTTAAATCTGTTTTATTGCTTAATTTATTTTGTGAATGTTAAAACTCAATATATTATAATTTTATTTTCTATTGTATCAAATTCTTACATTGTATTAATCAATTTTGCATACCACTTGCTGGTGAAGAGTGAGCACGTTTATTATTATGACCTTGTATGTACCATAATTAGAGCGAAATAAAAATCATTCATTCATTCACTAGAGTGGGAGACTGAAATTTTATGTTGGCAGCACAGATTTGAGAAAAGTTGGCAATACCGAAACGTCCTTGGAATGTCATTATTTATTTCGCAAACCAGTGCGCAAACGATGTAAACCGACATTCGAGTAGGATAAAAAATGCTAGCGCTCTGTCTCGTTTCTTAACGTGTATTTCCAATAAGTGTTTCTCTTTCTGTGTGAATGAGTCAGAAGATATCTCAAGGTCTATAGCTTTCTTAGTCTACAGTTTTATTGCTGCCAGTCAGTGTTGCCAACCCCAATCTAGACTAAAACTGCAAAGAAGCTTTCAAAAAGCTGTAGAAAACTGTAGACCTGTAAATCTACAGCTTTTCTCATTTTGTATTATTTAATAGCAGTAATCAATAAAACAATATAATAAAGTAAGAAGATTATACTTTAATTCGTAAATCATCATTTAATTTTAACAAATTTACACTATTTCTACTGAAACTGCCTCGTTTTCAATTTGCATATCTTCCACAGTCATATTATTATAAGAACAAGATATCCTCTTGATTTTCAGTTTCATCTTTATTTTTATAATCGTACCTACATATTATTATTATTAAATCTCTTTAAATGGTCATTAGCAGCATTGAACTAGAAACAATTTTTAATTTCTGATTTTGTATGTAAATTGCCTTTATAGTAGTGGTACATAGCTAATGCGGGTTACGCAGTGAATAAAATATATGCCACTAGCATTATAAAGAAAAAACTGTAGATTTGGAGGTTTGAACTAAAAACTGCGAAGATATCGAAAAAACTATAGATCTACAGTTAAAACTGTATAGTTGGCTACATTGCTGCCAGTGTCGAGTATAATTGCCAGTCCCAATAAATCATTTTCACATAATAATATATTATTATAGTCCCTGTGTATTGCCGATATATTACTATACTCTTTGGTATAGTCCCAAGAATCTTTAAAGCAGTTATTACACTATCCTATTTTTAGGTTCCTAACTAGGAAACAGGAAAGTGTAATCGCAGAAAGAACGGTTATAGTGTCCAAAGTAGTGAGATAGGAAGGTCCAGACCGCTCTACTTCCTTAAACAGGAAAGTGTTATCGCGTCGCTCCGATTTAGGACGTTTAGGGATGTAACATCGTTCTTCAAAACATCGATGTTTTTATAATAATATAAAAAATAAGTCCTTATAAAAAGGATATGGTTGCCAAACTTTACTACTTTTATCCCTTTTTATCCTATTTAAGTAGGAAGCCGCTTATTACGGCCATTACAGACGTAGCTATAGTAAATATTAATCATAGCAAGCATTCCTGTACAAGTAATCCCAGAAATCACTTTTTGCCAAACCGTGCAGTGTGTGCGTGGAATAAACTACCGGAGTCAGTGATCAATGCTCCTTCGGTGAACAGTTTCAAGAACAGACTTGATAATTACATAAGGAAAAGTGCACTGAAGTGATGTACACGCTGATGCGTGTACATCATGTGCTTAAGCTGAATAGTGTATTAACAATAATAATAATAACATCGCTGTTTTTAAGAACGATGTTGCATCCCTGAACGTCCTCAATCGGAGCGATGCGATTATACTATCCTAATTAAAGAAGTAGAGCGGTCGAGCCTTCCTATCCCACTAAATAGGACACTAACAGTTCTAACGACGTTTACACCTTCCTATTTCCTAATAAAACATAATAGTGTAATATGTGTTTAAGTAACAAGCCTTTTTGTTTAGCACATAAACAATAGGTAATCAACTGTAATCAACCCAAATCATGGCCCAAGATGTTGTCGAAATGATGTCGAAACTAAAGGAGGGA
>OX596261.1:10738642-10812911 GCA_951394255.1 Polyploca ridens
GGAATATGTAATTGTTTGTTCCCATTCATTTGATATTCATACAGCTTAGAAAATACTGTGTGAAGTTACAACCTTGCCACGCGATTCCTTCCCACTATATCAAACATGCCACCAAACACTTGAATCTATTGATGACCTTAAAATTAATTATGTCAGCTATATAATGTGCTGCCTAGAATGAAGCTGCCATTGCTGGGTTTGTCTATCAGCAGTTTGTGATTATGAGACTACCTGGTGCTGAGTGTTGTTTCCTCATATTGTTCACTTGCTCATTCCAGAGTATATGAACTCGAGCTTTTTCCCAATGAGGAAATTGAATATTTACTGCTACGGGCAAATTCAAATACGACACTATATGGATAAGGGTAGAAAACGTAAAAAATATCTGTATTTAAATTTTAAAAGTTTAAAAAAATTGTTTATTTATTTGGAGGGATAGTTATCAGTACATGGATTGATTTGTATTGATCAGTTTGAATGTCTGAAATGTAATGGGGGTGCTAAAATTCGTATTTCCACTATTAAATCTAAAACGTGGTTGTGTGCTGCCTCAAGACGAGGAATGTCTAAGCTTAAAGCACTTATTACACTATCCTATTTTTGGGTTCCTAACTAGGAAATGGGAAGGTGTAATTGCAGTTCAACAGTTAGTGTCCTATTTAAGAGGTAGGAACGTCCCGACCGGTCTACTTCCTTAATGAGGATAGTGTAATCGCATCGCTCCGATTTAGGGATGCAACATCGTTCTTAAAAACATCGATGTTTTAAAATAATATATAATAATAGCAAAAATAAGTCCTTATAAAAAGGATTTGGTTGCCAAACTTAAAACTAAGAAGAAAGCACAGTGAACCAACGTGATTTTGATTTCGTCGGTCGGCAGAGCATAAACGGAATGAATGAACTATGTTGATGTTTGTGACTTTTGACATCGATCTTAAAAGAATAGAAAACCTTTGTATGTATTCTTTTTATTTTATTTCTTTTTAAGATCGGAAGTTAAAACTATTATCATGTTTTTAAGAACGATGTCGCATCCCGATGAGTCGTCCGCCCGCGTCCTATTTAGAATTCAAGATAGTGTAGTGTAATCACTGCTTCCTAGTTGAAGTGATCCTAAATAGGAACCTAAAAATAGGATGGTGTAATAAGTGCTTAACGTACGTACATGAGAATGTGAGGCAATCCACCATATTATTATGAATTTATAGTGATTATCATCGAATGTAGCAAGGTAGTAAGCGTATTAGGTTTAGAGGTGTGTAACTCATCAAAAATACGCGAGCTGCATCACAGCTCACGGCTCAGGTGTGTGAGCTGGTTCAATGACTCAGCTCGCAGATCAGCTCAATTTGTACCTATAGTCCACGATACGCGCGCACCCTCACTGCGTACCGCGCGTCGAATGGAGCCGACTGAGCTGCCGCGATTCGTTCGACTCTGCCGAGCGGCTCTTTTCATACTTCAGAGTTGGAATTATTTGTCTTTATATATTATCTGTATAATTATTACATTATTATTTATTGAATTAAATTTATTATTTATATGCTTTAGAACGAAATAATAATTCGTAGATTAGAATCACAAGAATAATCTATGGAGGGAGTCGCAGATACAACAGGAGTTGGATTGAGCCGTGAGCTAGTCATTTTGTTGTTGAGCTGTAGCTCAGCGGCTCAAACCCGTGTGATCTGATTCATTGAGCTGGTTCAGAGCTGAGTTACACACCTCTAGCGTTACCTACTTGCCGACATTTTCGCCACATTGTCGGCAATTGCCTGACAATAAGATTAAATACGCCTGTTCATGTTTATTGAAGGCCTTTAAATGGGGAATGTATCTCGTTTGTAGACAATTCTGGAAGATGTCAAAATAGGCATTAATAATTTTGTGTTACTGAGTCAAATGATGTTCATGTTGTAATTTATTTGACTGAGTATGTACAAAAGGTATTTAAGTAATATTTAATTTTGTATGATGCTGAAGCATCGGACGTATTTGAGGTGTTAAACCCGATAACTATCGTGTTAAGGTCTTAAGGTTCATAGCGTAGCTATTAGATTTACCATCATCCCTTTGATAATATACCAAAGGAAAGTTGTATCACTTGGGCAGTGAATATTTTCACTTACGAAATGTAGGTAATGTTTATATTTGTTTTTGAAGATCGTTGCAAGAAAAGCAAAAAAGAAGGCCTTTACCAAATTGGTCCTCTGATAATACAAATTATATAAGCAATCACAAGTAATATTAGATCTCGTAAAATGTCTGTCTACAAAATGATGTTTTTTTTGTTTGGAAATTTAATTATATTCATAGAAGAAAAAATAAAGATGTAAAATAGTGAACTAAATGTGAAAGGGAGATAATTATGAGAATAAATATGTAAGCGAAGTAAAAATTACTGGGCATTAAGGAGTTCACGTCCGCCTATAAAATTATTTTTATAACTTAAACCCATTTGTCTGTGGTTCGTAAACTTTGGCTGTATAATAATAGCTGTAGTAGTAGACAATAATAGCTTACTACTCTTTAGACTAGATATAGGTACCAGGTGTAATGCAATGTGTTGTTGCATTTGATTTCAACAATATTTGTCTAATTTTAAAGCATGGGGACTATTAGGGCCTACAATGCCTCAAAATAATATTTATTATTTAACTATGTATTTCCAATATCACTAGGCTCTGTTTGAGCACAAAAATGTGTTTAAAAATCATTTGACTATAACTTCAGGACATAGTGCGACCAATCGAATGTGAAGTGTAAAATGTTTGCCAAAGTACGCCTTGAACTGTTGTACCAATTTGTTAAATTTGGCAATGTTGTGTGTATCTTTCTGGCAGGGCTACCATGACGAATTTGAATTCTGAATTAACAAAAAATTAACATTGCATAAATTTTGTCTGTTCGTGGATAAAGGTGTTTTAGTTGATTACGTAAAATATATTATTTCTCAAAAATTTGTCGCAAATTTTAAATAAATCGCCTAATATCAAAATAAAGCTTGCCAGAAAGTGCATAATGATTGTTCATATAAAATCCAGCTTATTTGTTTAAATGTTTTATATTCTTGAAAAGAAACATAAGTACGTATTTTTTGCAATAAAACATTGTAAAGTAATAGTCGCACTATTAACTTGTTTTAACAATATACAGGGCGAATTTTTATTTCTAGCCAGTGTGGGCAACTTCTGAACTACAGGTCTTAGAGAAAAACGCTGAAAGGAACCCCGAGCTGAATTTTGAAGAAAATTAAAATGCGATTAAAATTTATTTAAAAAAATTAGTATTTTCGAAGATATTGAATTTTTTCAAAAAAACATTTTTTTTTCGAAATTCTGCTTCTTCGTCACAATATGAACAAAATTAAGTAAGACAATCTTGCTCTCAAGTTGCTAGAAGTTATCCAAAATATTATTTTATATTATCCTTGACCATGGTTTTATGCTGCGTAAAGTTTGACGAGGTGGAGTAAATCTCGCAGGGATCTCACTATGTTTAGCCATAAAGAATTGGCTCTTAGCATTCTGACAAAAAATTTGAGGTCAATTTTGATAACTTCTAGCAACTTCAGACCAAGATTGTCATACATAATTTTGTTCGTATTGTGAAGTAGAAGCAGAAAAAGAAAAAAAAAAATTTAATTTAAAAACACATTTTTTTTTAAATATTTTTTTATGGAATTTTTATTTTCTCCAAAATTTAGCTCGGGGTTCCCTTCAGCGTTTTTCTCTAAGAACTGTAGTTCAGAAGTTGCCCTCACTGGCTAGAAAAAAGTTTCACCCTGTATATTAAAAAATTAGTTTACATTCATAATACTTATTTATTAAGTATGTCAGTACGTTTGGGTGATTTTCTGCAGACAGACTAATTGTCTTTTACACAAAGGATATTTTTTCAGATGTGTTCTAATATTGGTAATGTACAGTTCACTGAATGTAGATAGAAACAGTCTATAGAATACTTTGTATAATAAAATTTGTAAAAAAATATACTTGGAATGGTTTAATTTTGCCTGTACTTCAGTTTCTGTGTAAGATATTAAATATCGGCTACAAAAATCCCTGTAAAAAAATATGCTTAACATTTCCATTGTGTGCATCATGGTTCCCGGCAACTCCAATTATTAGAATTCTGAATGAAATAAAAAAAATCTTATATTTTTCACCACAGTCAGAAGTTTACGAAATAACTTGTGAAATATTAATTGGTCAATATTTTTTGGACAACTTGACTAATTTGCTACAAACCTTGGAAGAAAACAGATCGTCGCGTTGCTAGGTGCTCTATCCCACGATATATGGGTCACCAAACAGAAAGACGCCACGAAAATGCTCTATTTTTTAATGAGGGACCAAAAAATTCTAATAAATTATGACAAATTCAAGTCTGTGATTGTGGTTCTGCCAGGAAGGGCCACACATTTCCATATTAAAATAAAACAATATGTAAGCGAAAATAAGTTGTTCCTTTCTTTTATTATATAATTAACTATTTTATGTTCACTTATGCCACATCAGCCAGAGCTGACACCTTATACAAACAAGCTTATAACAGATCTTTACGATAAGAATAATGCTTATATTATAATGAACATTATTATCATTGCCTCATGGAATCCTAATATAATGGATTCATTCAACAGCCAATATATTTTGCTCCAACTACATGCAGAAGTATTGGTTGGGTCATGACACAGGAGACTATATTGCTACTTTAAGGGAAATCCAGCATCTGAAAAAAAATTACATTATATCACAAATAGATACTTCCAGGATAAAAATTATCATATTTCTACCCATAATTTTCTGGATGAAAAATGACAATTATCGTCTTATTTGCATTATAAAAGTGCCCTCCCGCTCATACTCACAGCAACATTTTAATTGTGTAAACTGACCATTGAATCAAGTTAGCAGGCACTACTCAGTTCTATTAATTTATCCATCAGAAAATAAGGAAGGTCTGGTGGCCCTGGGATCTAGTAATACAAGCAAATGTATGTATTATACTCACCAACTGTGGCAAACACTTTTCTATATGTTCAATGTCGACCCTATCACAGCTTTCCCGCAGTGCCTGGCTGGAGGCTCGCAGGCAGGTCTCTGTGACGAGGCACTTTGCCACCTCCACCACCAGGGATAGTGCATCATTACCTAGTTTGGTCTTATTGTCTTGAAAGGAACCATTAAGTAGCTCTTTTATAACTTCCTGGACAAAATAAATTTAATAATTAATAATAATAAATTTATTTCCAATATAAATTCCATCAATATAATATTGATTGAAAGTGATTATCCACATAATTTGTAATTTTTATTGGTGCGTGCATAAATGGAGGTACCTACCTGTTTCAATGTGTTTTTTACATTTGCCGCTACAGATGCAGGGTCGATACTATCATCATCATTCTCGTTGCTGTTGCGAGCCATTGCTATGTTATAATATGCCTCTAATTATGAAAGTATTAATGAAAGTAAATAAATAAACACTTATTTTGACCAGGCAGGTTAGTTGACGTTCGCTGCGCTGATGGATGATGGATTTCATTTCACAGATTAGTAAAGTAACCAGTGTTGCCAACTCAAATTTTAAAAGAGAGCCAGATTACGCATTAAAAAAAAGCTAAAAAGGGGCACAAGATAGGTGGTAGACAAGAATCTTAATATATAAGATTCTTGGTGGCAGAACAAAGTACACAGACTACTATAGGAGTAATATACGGTTTGAATGTAGAAATGAAACGGGGAATTTCCGCCACCAACCTATACCCATAGCGGTGCGTTCAGATTTTTTCTTACGAGACCCAGTGCCCTATTACGAACTCTCGAAAGTATTGATAAGTTGCTAGAAAACGTAGCTAAATAAAAGCTACAAGTTAATGAATTGTAACTGGCCTAACACCAAACAGCTAATCTAGCTATAAAGTTGCTAAGTTGGCATAATTTCTGACTCTGGGTGACAAGCGACTTTTTGGCGGGCACTTGCAGTGACGTTTCGTTTTCATTTTTATTTTCTGACTACCTACAGTCCACATTACTGACTACTGACGTAACGAGACGAGTCTCTTTTATACGAATGTACCTGTGGTACTGAGGTCACTTGAAGAAAGAAAAAGAACGGTAGTAGAAAATTCTAAATCTATGGTATTCGTATTTGCTTGGTATTTGTTGTACGTAGTATTTATATACTCTGAGGTATTTGCCATCCAAGTTCTTTGGTATTTGCAGATGCTCTGGGTGACAAGTGTAGCGTGACCCACAACTACACCCTTTCATTCCTTCACTACAAGCTTCCAAACATTTCGAACTTTCTCCATAGTTTTCCATTCATTACATAGTAACATAAGGTAGTTCTTAAAAATAAAAGCAAGAATTCAGTATGAAATTTTATTTTCTTATACAAGTATTCACATTTTATCACTTAAAAGTAACAATTCCAGTAAATACAATACCCGATATTTTATATCACTCTGCGATTTATTACTCAAAGTATCAGAAACAATATCAAAAATATTTTTTTCTTCAATAATTTCCAGGATGGTTTTATTATTGCGTTCTTCTGGAGTCAAGTGTTGTTTTAGCACTTCTAATATTAATTTGTCTTCATCTCTATTCCACTCTGGAGTTTCGGACTTTATTTGTTCGTCGTCGGAAACTATCGTCATTGATGCATCGGATGAGTCGTACTCTTGTACTTCAGTTTTGCTTATTGTCAATTCGGGAGTGTCTATGATTAGATCTTGATTCTGTGTCGTCTTTTGTTCTTTAGTTGCTGGCTCCTGTAGAATGTAAAATTTGTTTTAGCCTTGTTTTTCTATTGACTGTTAGATGAGGACCCAAGATTGGCCTTATCCACGGACAAATCGGAAAGCCAGCTCTCAACGGGGATTTAGCCCTAAATTCTTAATTAAATATATAGAACAAGGACAGATTTTGTAACCATGAGGGCTCATGCTAGTCACAGATTTTACTGCGCCGCACCGACAGCGGGAGAAAAAAGGGTAGCGGTACTGCAATAAGTTGCGTTAAGTGCAGTCTCTAAATGCGAGAATTTTACTTACATTTCTAATTTGTTGTGGTATGGTACTTGCACCTTCAATTTCATGCTCACTTTGGTCTGATGCAGCATCACTGTCTTCTTGGTCACTGAAATATATTAACGGGAATTGTAATTAACACCCAAGTTAAATTAAACCTTTCTCTAAAAAGCAAAAAACCTAGCACAAAATGCATTCAGTCAAGGCCTTCTAATAAACTTTTTTAACCGACGAAAAACGGAGGAGGTTTACAAGACGACGTGTATATATATTTTTTTTATGTATGATCAATTGATCACGCATAACTTTTTATTGTCTGACTGAGATCTATCAATATTTGCCACAGGCGAAATGATTTGAGAAAAATTCGAATTATAGATATACTAGCTGTCGCCGGCGGTTTCACACTTGTTCTCTAGCTAGATAACAGTAGCCGATACCAATCGGGGATACTTTATTTTCCTTTTAGTGAAAATTCTTCCGGAGATTACGTAGCTTACAAACATCAAAACTTTAGCTCTTTACAATATTAAGAATAGATCTATCTAACCTTGACGAATCATCAGTTTCATAATCTATGACCAACTGTGATTCCTCGGCCTCAGCCAGCGAGTCATCTACTAGTTGTTTCTCTTTCGATGCCTGTGTCTCTTTCTCTTCGGATATTGGGTCAATGCTTTTATCCTTTTCTTTGCACCTGTGTAGGTAAATATTGTCACTAAACTTTAATAAAGTGACCCTTACTTACTAAAATCAGGGAAACACCCCAAAAATGAATTACAAATTCGACTTTAGGCCGGTATTGATAAAGTAGGTTATAGGGTGTAACTTTAACGGTATGGACTCATCCTGAAAAATTATGCTATCATTCCTTTGCAATTCGTGAAAACATAATGAATGTATATAATATTTTGTGTGAACCAAGAATTATTATATACCGCGATTTTCAATCCCAATTTTCTTTTTACTAATTTAATATACGTAACAATATTAACCTAGCTTCAACTCTATGCGGGAACAAAGAGAACACATATTCGGCCAGCTGTGGGTATCCCTCCATTGTGTCCAGTAAGCCGGTGCAAATCTCACACGCCGTTGCAAAGTTGTTCAGGAACACCCTGTTTAGTTGTGTAAGAATTTCCACTATTTTTGTTTTATCTTTGACTAGTTCCTGTAATGATTATGACAATATTTTAATTTTTGATGCAATGATAATTATAAATGTATTTACTAAATAAATACACTACTTCTTTCTACTAGTAAACGTGATAAGTAATCATCATCATCATCAGCCTATAATGTCCCACTGCTGAGCCACAGGCCTCCTTTAACAAATGAGGTCGTGGTCGGTACCTGGATGGGTGACCGCCTAGTGGTATTTCAAATCGAGCGTTTCCGTGCTTCGGAAGGCACGTAAAGCCGTTGGTCTCGGTTATCACTTAATTGTGATGGTCGTTAAGCTAGTTAGATGCCTCCTAGGCGGCTTGAAAAATTCCAACAGTAGGTTGACCACTAGCCTACCTCCACCGATCCGCAGTGGGTGCGTGGTGGAGTATTGCCCATTCCCTTTCACCCTCATTTGTGATAAGTAATATATTATAGTAATATGTATTGAAATAAAAATCACGGTTTTAAAATTGGAGTTCCTCAAGGCTCTATTCTAGGACCGCTTCTACTTTTGTTTTATATTGGTGCAGTAACTTTTAGTTAGTCATTCTTTTCCAAACAGTTTATCATACGTTAGCAATGTTATTAGACAATTGCCGGGATGACTTGACAAAAATACTTACATCAACTTTCCTCAACAAATCCGTTACGCAAGCTCTGGTAAAATAATCTTTAAAAACATCCAACTTATCCGCTTGCTCAGCAGTGAGAAAACCTAGGAATTCTTTATACATATCAAATAGATCTACTTCAAACGCTTTATCGAGTTCTTTGGCTAAGTTTATGGGATCATCAATGTCAATTTTGAAGGATGACAATAGATTGTAAACTTTCTTCTTTATATATGTATTTCTTACAACATTCATACGTGTTGTTAGTTTTAGTTGATATGATGTAACGTATGCTGGAATAAAGAGATTTTATTTCAAGTCTGTCGGATAAAATTACAAAAGAGACAAAAATATTCAGGATGATTCCGAAGTAAAAAAAAAATTTGAATTAGTCCGTCAGTTAGATTATCAAAAATATTGGATACGATTGTTTGGTTTAGCAAATCATTGAAAATTGACAAAGATAAAGCGCGTCTAACTTCGGTAGTGGGGGCTCTTGACGTAACTTTAGAGTAAAAACTGTACCATAACGTGACGTCACGCGGCTCTTCGCCCGATAAATTCGTATTTTTTGTTACAAGCTTTTTATTAACTTGCAATGTATGTATATGTTCGGGTCAAATCTTGCAAGTCCAATTTCACCCACTTCCAGTGTCCGGCTGACTTGATATTTGGTATACATTAGTATATTGGAAGACAATGCAAGTACAGTCAAACAAAAGTTCAGTCACCAAAAAAAAGGTTGTATTAAAATTTTTTTTTTTAACTAAAACTTAATTAAAAGACAAAAGAAAAATACGTGTCTAATATTTTTTGATAATGTATATGACGGACTAATTACAATTTTTATTCATCTAGCCTTTTGTACATAATTGATTAGAAGCTATACTTCCATGTGTAACTTACCCAATTCATCTAAATTACAATCCATTTTCATTTCTTCGTACATATCTCCTTTTTGACCTTCTTTAACATTCGCTAACTTAGATTCAAGCTCTTGTAAAATACATAACGACCTACTTGTATAATAATTTAATAACAGCCTTAATTTTCTTGACACTCTCACATTCCTTACTTGACTACACGGACACTTCTTATCCACTTGTTCCTTAGTTCTAAAATAATCGGTTATCACAGTTTGTTTTATCTTACATAGTTTCCTTAATAATATACAGCATTTACAGTGTTCAGTCGATTCTTGTATATCAGTTCTGGTTTCAGTAACTTTTGGTACAGTATCAGTTTTTGTTTCAGTAACTTCAGGTACTTTTGGTACAACTTCAGTAATTTTATGATCGTCAATTTTAGCTTCTACGGGTGTCACAATAGAACCTATACAATTAACGGTTTGCGTCTGTACTACAGTCACTGGCATGAAATAACGTCCGCTACTTGTATTTACTACTCTGAATATATTAGTCGTAATTGGCATTTCGTTTTGGACGATTATTTGTTGTTCTGTTGCGGGTGTCTGTGACAATTGTATGTCGAATTTATCTTGTGTAGGTGTTTTAGGTACGACTGGTAGGAGGTTGGCTCGATGGCTGATTATCTCTTTTGTGAATTGTATGGGGAGTGGATTCTTTTTTGGTGCTATAGCAACTTGGCCTATTTCGATCGGTACTCCTGCAGGTTCATGGCTGAAAACTTTCGGTCGACGATTTTGGTAGGCCTAAAAAGATTGAAGAACATTTCTCATTTGCTTTTAAAATAGTAAAAAGTATAAAATCAGGGAGAGTAAGATTTCGACAGTTGCGTGAGAACAAAACCATATATTTGTACAGTCGAATTATATGTATACTAGTTGCGCCACGCGGTTTCACCCGTACCCGAGGGATATGTTGCTTTCGCGGGATAAAAAGTACCAGTAATCCAGAACATATTCTATTAGCGTGCCAAATTTCATCCAAATCCGTTCAGTTGTTGAAGCGTCATTATAATAATAATAATAAGTATTTATTGCCAGCAAGATTGTTGTAACATGTATATAAAATTAAGACAGACAATATGATATTCTTACAAATAAAGTAGCTTAACATCGAGTCCTAAGCGAAGCAGAGCTTGTATTTTTTTTTTATTGAGTAACAAACATCGCATTATAATATTAGTGAGATTATAGTCAGAAGTGAGATCGTAATATGGAATAAGCGCTAATAGCTCAACGACGTCGAATGCTCTAACGATGATCGTGATTTCAAATCTTGTGAGCTGTTTTTGGTGAAGGAAAACATCTTGAGGATACCATACCACGGTGAAAGAGAACAATGAAGTACAACCCTGATTAGCTTCCAACGCCTGGTTGAAAATTAGTCGGCAGCCACCTATCCTCTCCCTAGGTCAGTCATTCAATCAGTTGGCGACTTTGTTTTCGGAAACACATTAGCAATTTCCTTCGGCGACGGCGACTTAACAGCAGGACCACCAGCTTGCTTGTCAGTCTTCTAACAAAAATATCCCTCAAAAAGAATCAAAGTATTTCCGCTAAAGAATTAAGGGTCAAAGATATCCTATAAGGTACTGACCTTAAACCTGTTGCTAGTCTTCGCAAGGTACTTCACCCATATTCGAGGCATCTCGAACTCGGGCTGCTCGTACAATGTTAGTTTAGGATTGAACGGCAACAGCCGATGCTGTACAGGCGTCACCTCGCGGTTGGCGAAAAATTTCTGTAAGGAAAGTTTGTTGAATGGGTTGGATTGAACTAGTTGTGCCTTGCAAAAAGCCATTTTCGGGTCCGAAGCTCCTCTGTCAACTTTCATCAAATCGGTTTCGTATTAATGTTGTATTTATAAATTACAGCCATACCAGCTAATAGCTAGCCCAGTGTACTTTGCAATGCCTCTTTAGTTTTATGTCCAAAGAATATTAAAAATAGTTCTTGCCTGTTCTTCTCAGTTAAAAGGCAGACTTTCGAACCGATAGTAAGATCAGTAAATTTGACCTACACAAGTTCTTCCCGAGGCCTGAATTGAATAAATGGGTTGACTTTGAATTGAATTACAGATGAACGTTGATATTTAGGGTTCCACACCCAAAGAGGTAACGGGACCCTATTAATAAGTCTCCGCTGTCCATTCGTTCCGTCTGTCTGTCCGTCAATGGCCTAAATCTTGCTGATCCCAAACTAAGCAGAGCTTATATTATGGAAACCAGATAACTGATAAACTACATTTACTACTTTTTGTTTGTAAATACACACTTAATATACATAATAAAGTTTTGTAAAAAATGACATTTTTATTACAAGCTTTTTTTGGTGACTGTACTTTTTGTTGAATTGCATTTTCTTCCAATATACTACATATCTCGTCAATCCGACCACTAGAAGTGGGTGAAATTCGACGTGCAAGATTCCACCCGAACAAACATATTTACATACGTACATTGCAAGTTAAATAAAATCTTGTAATTAGACCCAGACTCAGCACATACAGCCATGTTCATGCACACAAATACATGTCCTGTGTGGGAATCGAACCTACGACCACCATCGACGGGGAGTCCATCCTCTCGCATTGAAAACAGAATTGTTCCGAACTGTGCGTGCTAAAAGGAGTTTTCTTCCGCGGACGCTCGGACTGTGGAATGAGCTCCCGCCGTGGTTTTCCCAATGGAGTACAGCATGGGGTTCTTCAAAAAGGGTGTGAAGAGATTTCTGCAGGGTTGACAGCGCGCGAGTGATACCCCTGGTGTTGCAAGCGTCCATAGGCATAAGCGCCTTAGTGGTATATAAAAAATAATAATAAGACTAGGGGCGCGATAGGTGGAATCTTAACCACCCGCGCCAACTGGTCAAAGATCTATTAAGTACTTATTACACCGTCCTATTTTTAGGATCCTAACTAGGAAATAGGAACGTGTAATCGCAGAAAGAAAGGTTAGTGTCCTAAGTAGTGAGATAGGAAGGTTCTAACCGCTGTACTTCCTTAAACAGGAAAGTGTAATCGCGTCGCTCCGATTTAGGACGTTTAGGGATGTAACATTGTTCTTCAAAACATCGATATTTTGAAATAATTATATAAGGCCCTTTTAAAGTCTTGGCGTATATTTTCAGGGATGAATGTATAGGTCATTAGTAATAAAAAAAAAACCGTACATTGAAAATACTACATTATTTATAAATTAATACTTGGTACTTACTTACATAAACTTCAATTTTTTTTTAACATAAAGAAGCTCATTTGTATTAATTAAAATTTTAAGTTGTGTGATCGGTTTGAGAGAATAAAAAACTTAAAACATCGATGTAAGTATCGTTATATTTTTTTTAAATCGACCTTTGTTACATCCCTACGAGTCGTCCGTCCCGCTTTAGTATAGTTGCTATACTCTTTGCCGCGTCCTATTTAGAAAGCAATATAGTGTAGTGTAATAAGTAGCTTCCTGCTTCCTAGTTAGAACCATCCTAGTTAGGATCCTAAAAATAGGACGGTGTAATAGTTACTTTAACTAGGTGAGTCGACATACACATATAGGATTATTGTTGTCGCCGCCTTTCCGTCGGTTGTGCACGTGCCCCAGCAGCAACTTCCCAGTGAGCCAGGGGAACATGTGTTCGGCCACCAGCTGCATGGCGGCGGCGAGCCCCCAGCGCCGCCGCTTGTGCCCCACCTGCTGGGGCTTGAACACGCCGGGGTTGTTCTCCACGTGATGCCAGAACTCGTCCAGACCGAGGGCTATTAGTCTATAAATAAATAAATATCCTGGGACATTCCTCACACACGGTCATCTGATACCAAACTAAGCAGAGCTTGTACTATGGAACTAGGATAACTGATATAATACATATACTACTTTTTGTTTGTAAATACATATGTACTTAATATACATAATTACAGTAGTACCCAACTGATAAGGCGCGTCGTTAATCTTCGTTCGCACAGAAAAGAAAGTATGGCCCCGAAGATTAACGAAATAATGCTTAAAACCTACAATCAACCTTAGATCACTAATATATAAGGTTCATAATACACAGCAGCTGTTAGTTTCGTCTCACTCGCAAGTCCCGCCCCTCCGCACGGCGCGCGCTAACATGGCGGCAGGTGCCGAAAAATAGCGTTTCCCGCGTTTGAAAATGTATCTTCTGCGCAGGTACATCGGTAAGCCATATCAGTTGGGTACTACTGTACACCCAGACTTTGGGGATTGAATCCGCTAGCACCAACAAGGTGCGCTGGTGCCGGTGTTTGCGCTGCGTATTTATACGTTTGTGCTCATGCTAGCGCTGGCGTGCTGGGGTGCGTGTGGTGAGCGACTTTGACTGCTCCGGTACCATTCTGGACAAATGGTAGTGAGTGATCACGGTGCGACTCACATTTTCTCTTGAGTACCAGGGGCGAGTACTCTGGCGGCGTGATCTACCGCAGATGGTCCCAGACGCCTCGTAAGGGGTTGCCTGGTATAGTGTGCCGTCTTTTATGACCGAGAGGTTGGTGAAGGTGGCCACTATAGAAAATCTCAGTAGAGAAAGAGGGGGTATGTACACCCAGACTCAAGACATACAGACATGTTCATGCACTCAAATTCATGTCCTGTGCGGGAATCGAACCCACGACCTACTCGCCAACTGGCCCGTCAGTCTGTCTGTATTGCTGCAGTATAGAGTCTGTACCATCAACCAAATTTTTGCTATAGTCTATAGCAGTGATTCCCAAAGTGGTCCAGGTGGACCCCCAGGGGTTCACGGGAGACTCGACAGGGGTCTACGTTAGATATAATCTTCACATTTTTGTTTGGTATATGGTAGAAATGTGAAAGTGGTCTATGAGAAAAAAAAGTTTGGGAACCTCAGGTCTATAGAAAGTAGTAATTTGTTTTATTTGGACAGATTTTCAACTTGAGGGTGGTAGCCCTAACTACAAAGTACCCTACCACCATGCTATGGTTTCCACACGATGCTTCACCGAAAGCTCATTGTAGGATTCGAACCCGGGACCTTCGTCTCGGTATCCGACGTCACCACTGAGCTATCATCGCCTTAAAGTTCTAAAATTCATAAAAGTATAAAGTTACTCACTCATCTTCGGAGCGCAAGTAAGCAAATCGTCTTGTATTGTCGGCTCTGTACGGCATCGGGGGCAGCAAATAAGGGTACAGGAACACTGGACTGTTGGCGACCACTTTCTTGAAGGTCTCGTGGAAGTCGCCGACGAATAGATTGCAGCTTGCCGTTCGACGACGACTGTGGAACAAGATTGGATTGAAAGTCTTGCCAAGTCAAAAAAAATAGGATAGATACCTGACAATTTTTATTTAGTCCGTCATTTACATTATAAAAAAATATCAAAGGTATTTTTACCTTTGTATTTTTAATTTTTTAATGATTTTTTTTAGTAAAAAATGTATGCATAATAACATTTATAAGAGCTCGGACAGGAGTGATGGATGTCCTTACTAGAATAGATCAACTGAAATGGAGATGGACTGGTCATTATATTGCGAAGTACTCAAGAGAAGATGGAAGAATGAACTAGAACTATAAATGGTCCTAACTGGAGAAGAGTCGCAAGGGACAGAAAGCAGTGGAAATTATTAGAGGAGGCCTTTGCCAAGAGGCACACTACACTAAGATATATATTATAAAGACAAATCTAGTAATTTACAGGTGAGTTTCAGGATAAGGGCAAATTGAATTGATGCAATGAATACGAGTCCAATATTGTTTGATAAATCTAAATGAAGGACTAATTCGTTTTTTTTACCCAGGTATCATCCCCACTAAGGTAGATATGTAATCACTCACCATCTTTCTATCTCGTTCTCAATAAATCTGTAAGCAAATAAAAAAATTACATCAATGTTTCAATGGGTGACCGAACTGACGGTTGTTTCTGTAACTTTGACCTTAATTTAGCCTAAACTAAAAATGGCTATGAATCTAAAATATAATCACATATTCAACAATAATGTTATTCTTTTATATTTTACTTGGTCGGTAAACAAACATACGACCCGCCTGGTGGTAAGCAGTTACCGTAGCTCTATGTACGCTTGTGATGCCAATGAAAGGTTCTGTAACAGAATTTACAGGTATGGTAAAGAAACGCAACACAACGCAAAGAAAAATGGATTTATTGCATCACAAGAGATGCTTGAACACAAAGGGCATCACTAACGCGTTACCTCGCTCTACCTCTACTTAATCAACATAAAGTGACGGTCTTCTCCCAGCAGAGTACCAGCTCCATGGCAGGCTTCAGGTTGCACATCTTCACCAGTGATTTGATCATATCTGTCTGTGTGGTTGTATGTGTATACTCACGTCACCATCTGCGCGTTCTCAGGCGTGTCCTCAGCGACTGTCTTCTTCCAGCAGACCACCAGCTCCATGGCTGGTTTCAGGTTGAACATCTTCACCAGTGACTTGATCATGTCTGTCTGTGTAGTTGTATGTGTATACTCACGTCACCATCTGCGCGTTCTCGGGCGTGTCCTCAGCGACTGTCTTCTCCCAGCAGAGTACCAGCTCCATGGCAGGCTTCAGGTTGCACACGTTCACCACTGACTGAGGGTTCGACGCCTCTACTTTTGTTAGTGTTTCCTATTACAAAAAAACATATTCTTTTTACCTTTCCTAGCCGGACAATGAACCTATTGATTGCTTTTTTTAATCAAATTTTATTTGCTTACGTTTATTAAACTTTAAAAAAAACTAACCAAATACCCCTTGAAAGTGGGTGCGAGTTTCCAATGCACAGGGTGTATGTAAAGCTGAAGAAAGTTAGATGTGGCCAACTGTATATGCTGTCTCAACTGTTGCTGCAATATTTGTATCTGTTCTGGTAGTATCTGAAAAATTAACACGCGTTTTGAAAGAGTGAAACAGCAGTACAATCTTCTTTCTCTGAACGAGGATGAAAATATTGCATTTGAAAGCAGATTGTGACGACAAAATATTGAAGTAATGGGCGCTGTCGCTTAATTGTGATAGTCGTTAAGCTAGTTGGAAGTCTCCTAGGCGGCTTGAAAATTCCAACAGTAGGTTGACCACTAGCCTACCTCCACCGATCCGCAGTGGGCACGCGTGGTGGAATATTGCCCATTCGCTTTCACCCTCATTTGTGAAAGGAGGTCTGTGCTCAGCAGTGGGACGAAGCGTGATTAATATTTTTTGTAGTCTAGGAACGTAATGTTCCTAACAGAAAAAGCTAGGTATCATATCGGTACCTAAATATGTATGTTTACTCACACAAGGGCCATTGTCGGTTTGTATGTGCACTATCAGAGGCCTAGGCTGTATGTCGGCGGCCTCCACATCGGCCGCGGCCGAGCTCTGTTGCAGCCGAGGCGTGTTCTCTTGCATCGCCTTATCAACTGTACGATTATTCCTGTGTAGGTAGGTATTTGCTTTATTCTTGTTTCAAGGCCAAAATTACATAATTAAAAAAAAGTATTTAAAAAAAATTAAATCTTCTTCAAAATACACTAAAAAGTATGAAATAACTCTTATCTGACAATGTTTTGAAGTCAGTCAAGTTCAAATCATTGCCAGATAAGATTTTTTTGTTAAATACTTTTTATTTCGTAATTTTTAGTTTTTCTTAAATGCACTAGAATTTGGCCACGGTTTTGAGATGTTTTTCTTTGACACCACACCCGTAGCTCGTATCAATAGGCCAGGCCGTCACACATATTTGTCCATATCTTGAAAGCTACTGAACCGATTTCGATGAAACTTGCACTGTTCCCTAAGTTGAAGTAAATGTTGAATGGTTACAATCCGATTAATATTCGGAGATATGCGTGGACAAACATACATACATACAAACACCTATGAAATTGTGTATATTTTTTTGGGAGCCTTAATAGATCATCATAATGTGAATATATTGCAGTTCCTATAATATGACATACATACGTGTCGAATTGATAATCTCCTTTTTTTTAAGTCGATTCATAAAAGAAAAGCGAATTACCTACACTATATTGTTTTTGTCAGAGGTGTGACAAATAGGCTAGCTTATGGACATTTGCAAAAACAGAGGTATTGCAATTGGCAATACCTCGTTGCCGACTTAACTAGAAAGCAACTGACGCTCAATTGCAACAGCTAGAATATACCGATTAACCAAAGAATGATACCATAAGTGATATATCAATTAAAAAAGAATCATGGCGAGATCCATACATTGATTTGTCCAAAAAAATGAAACATATTAGAGTTTTGAATCACTTCCAATGTTGAGATTACATTACCAGCAACATATTATATAATATACTTGAAATATTTTATAAACCCCGCAAAACAACAACATCATAATGGTTTTGGTCGCGATTCGCCGGCATGACATAGAATGTCGCAGTTTTATTCCGGGGATCTAAAAATATTTTAACTGCCTCAAGTTATTCCTAAAGGTGGACGCACATTTATCAGAGCCGAACGAGGCGAACGAATCGAACGAAACGAATTTTAGAATTCTGTATATGAAATCTTATGAAAGCTCGCCTTCCGCTTCGAATCGTCCGAATCTGGAAGAACCCCAGAAATCCTAGACAAATTCGAATGACGTCATCAGATTCGGCTCGGCTTATGTAGACGACTCGACCGATGCGCTCGCATTCTATCAGTTGCATACAAGAGCAACACGCGAGTTGTTTTTCTTCTTCGTTTCGGTTGATTCTTTCGGTGCGGATAAGTGCGCGAGCCCTCCTTGACTTCGATTCGTTCGGCTCTGATAAATGTGCGTCCACCTTTAAGCACCAAGGATCAATAATAATGTAATTTCAACGTCTCTAATATTTATTTGTTTATACAAATCTCGTCATGATTGTTACGGCCTTTTTTTTGTAATCATCGCTTCTCAAAAAAAATCGTTTTGGAAATCAACCAATAAACTGAATGTTAGGCCGGGCTTGCCTGTGAGCGTCGCGGGTTGTAGCACACCGGGTGATATTGCCAATATATTTAAAGAGCAGTTTAGAGCATCTTCTCCACTAGGCTCACAAGCTGAGATGGTCGGTGCTGAGGAGGTCATTGATGGTGGGATCCTCCGATTTTCTGCTAAAGAAGTGAATGAGGTAATACGTAGAATGACGAGGGGTAAATCACCGGGACATGACAGCCTTAGCCTTAGTATCGAGCATCTTAAATATGCTAGAATCCATCTTCCTAGAATATTGGCAACATTCTATTCGTTGTGCATAAGCCACTCTTATTTACCGACTGTCGATGCGATCTTCAGTATTATATGAGACGACAACATTCGCAACTACACACACACACGCGCGCGACGGCCGGAGCTCCTACCTCACTCGACTATAGACTTTTGTGTTCGACACATCATCATTTTTGTAACCTATTACCGTTTTCAATAAAACACGTTAAATCTACCGAGTCACCTCATTTCATATTATACTAATATCCTCAAATTCCATCATTTGTGTCAGTGTTGTCGAAATTATATCATCATAATCATAATCATAAAATCATAAAAATCCTTCTTGTGGCTACCTATTGCTATAAAAGAAGAGGCTACCTATTGCCAATTCATAAACAATTACATATCTATTCATTTATTAATTCTAGCTACCTATTGCTAAATTAATTTTGAACTAAATACATACGTATTCTTACTTAGCTACCTATTGCTAAGTGGTTATATAAATTAATATCACTCACAAGCAGTATTTTCCCAATTCTAAGGTTTTTCATAACCTAATTCACATTCACAACATTCAATTAAATAGTTAACTATTGTTAAAATCATCCATCGTTAACACATTCACACGTTTCTACATTCGTACAAATATATATCACAAAACATACACACAATCACAAAACATATAAAACATTCTAACTCATATAATAATCATACATTTATTTATAATCACAATTTCAAACATAATTAACACTTAATACTCATAACTTAACACTAGTAGGTAGGTTGCTAATTTTATGATTGTTAAACTACTTAAGATTTTTCAAGGATTGTGATCGCAAAATATAAAAAAAATATCGGGTAGGATCAATAATTAAATCGGTAAAATACATACGCTAAATAACAGTGCACATTTTTTATATTTTGTTCATAACAATTCTTGATCTTGGTTTTATCATACAATTAACAATCAGTTAAAATCATGCATGAGTGATGACCAGACGTTAACAAAAAACGCGGTAACATAAAGGGCCGTTTAACATTATTTAACAATTACGTCAATAATTTACCTGAGACTTTAAGTAATGAAATCAAATTGGAACTTGAATTACGCATATCAAAGGTGGAATTATTATTAGATAGTTTTAATGAAATTCAAGAAGAAATTGAATGTACTACGGATAATCCATGTGAACATTTAAAAGAGCGCGACACATTTGAGAGTATATACTATAAATCTATTGCTCAAGCGCAATCGAAACATGGCTTGAGTATCGGTCAGCCGCTTCACCGCTGCAACAACTCTGAGGCGGACGACACGGGCAGTGTGGTGCAGCACACTCAGGCTAGTGTCAGGCTTCCAATTATTCATCTTGCAAAGTTTGATGGTAGTTATGGTAATTGGCTGGAGTTTCGAGATACATATTTGTCGCTCATTCACGATAATTCATCGCTCAGTCCAATCAATAAATTTCACTACTTACGATCGTCACTTGAAGGCAGTGCCTTGTTGGTAATAAAATCAGTACAATTTTCAGCAGATAATTACATTAAGAGGACTCAATTCGTCATACTTTTCATACAAAACCTCTGTACTTATTATGGCGTTGTTAAACATTTTTCGTTAGATGTTTTGAACAAATTAGTATGTTGTGCACTATATCTAGCCGTGTATCTAGGCGTAATTTAAAAAAAGTGTCAAACAAATTCAGTCAAAGCCTCCGAAAAACAGCGTTTTTGCCTAAACTTTGGCCATATCTAATGTACCTATAAATTATAAAAGTAAAGAAAACATTTAGATACCAGGCTTGCAAATGTATTGGAGATTCTAAATAACTAACTTTTTTTTCACAAACTTGTAAGATTTTTTCACAAGAAGTATACTCCTGGAACAAGTTTTATGAATGCGAAATCATGAATGACGACCTAGCGAAGCGGCCGCGGGTGATCAGCGGAATTTACCGACTGATAACCGACGGCTCTGATGCTGTCTCTCTTTTTTCGCAGTCAAACATTACGTTGGATGAAACAACAAGCTTTTAGACTATGCTTGCCTTGAAGTTGCGCCGGCCACAGAGGGCCGCCTTAATGTCTGGAAACTAATATGCGATAGGTATGACAACAAAAAAATGCTTATCGCCAATCATGTAAAATCATTATTCAATGTGTATTCTATCCAAAAAGATACTTCATTCAATTTAAAAAGATTAGTTGATAGTTTTGCAAAAAACTTAAGATCATTAACTTCATTGGGTGAACCCACCGACAAATGGGACACATTATTAATTTATATGCTTTCTAGTAAATTTTACCCGCAAACACTATTAGAATGGGAAAAGTTTAAGTCTTTAAATGATAAACAGGTTTTTGAGTTTGAAGATATACTAAAATTTACGAGAAATACATCTGGGAGCCAATTCTCATTCACTCGAATTCATCACTCGTTCCAAATAAAGTTCGAACTCGTTCTTTTTTCGAGTGAAAATCAAGTTAGGCTATTCTGACAATTTCGAAGCCGCCATTTTCTCTTATTTTTCGAGGGCTAGCGCTCGAACTACTTCGACTGGTCGGGACCGTTCGAAACGTATTTCGAATGCGAACTATCAAACGTCAAATAGTTAGGTTGTCATTTGGAAACGTAATGACAGATAAGCCTAAGGATTTCCGTTACGCACAGACAATATTTTTTCATATTATTTTATAATTATTATATAAAATTGATTAACTTATGAATTCCGGATATATTAGGATATAAAAAGTGTAAAACGTTGTTTTAAATATTTTAGAGTGATTAAAATCTTTTTAAATTTTAATTTAAGATATAACATTATCGCATACGTTAACAAAACGCAATTATCAAGTGAAACGAAACGCATTGTGCAATTTGTATCTATCATAATGGCAACATTTATTCCTTACACTCGAACTTAGTTCGATTAGTGCCGAGAATACAGGAATCGAAAAATAGACTCCGCCCCTCGAAATTTTACGGTCGAACTAGAACTCGTAATGCAAGTTCGATTCGAAGGCTAGTTCGAGGGAAGTGAGAATTGGGCCCCTGAACTATTAGAGACTCTAGAGCAAAGTAGAAATAAATCACATACAAAGCAATTTGGAACTCACAGTTTAGCAACAACTACAAGCAATATAAAAAAACATAGTTGTCCCGTTTGTCAATCAGATCACTTTATTTATTATTGCAAAGATTTTTTGAACTTATCCCTTACAGATAGGGAAACAAAGGCAAGTACTTTAAATTTATGCTTAAATTGTCTCAGATCAGGGCATCCTACAAAAAAGTGTAAATTAAGTTCATGCAAAAAATTTTATAAAAACATAATAGTTTAATTTGCCCACAACTAACTAGCAGCGCTGAAAGCGCTGACGCTGACAGCTCTCGCGAAGTAGCACTGTCGTGCGCTGTGATTTCTCCACAGGGATTATTGTCAACGGCGTGTGTAAGCGCCTTTGCACATTATAAGAAAATTTCTTGTGTCTGATCAGACATGTCTTATAAGACATTCAGTCGCACTGGTTGTTATATGAGACCGTGCACATTACAAGAATTTTTTTCTTATGTCTGATCAGACACGCGTCGTCGTCGGCTGCATATTCGACGTCGCGCCTACACACGACGTCTTGCTTAGACACAACATCAACTCATATATGGAAACTAGTTCGCGCGTGCACATTCGTCGTGGCTGCGTCAGCCAAAACAACTATAGTGTCCACGCTTTTATTTCGTGTTTAGAATGTTAATTTATTTATTTTATTTAAATCAGCTCAATTTTAATTTTAATACAATAACTTTTATTTTTATTACTGTTTTATTTTTCATGTAACCCAGTTATGTTATTTTTGTAAAGTTAAGAAGTGGATTAATGTTGTTTGAATAAAATGAATAGTAATTTTTATTTTTTACGTTAATTAAACTTTTATCAAACATGAAATGTTACATGAGTAAAATAAAAATGAATATATTGAACATTTAAGCTCTATAGTTTCATTGATTCTTGTCATATTTAATGGATGTATCCAATAATGCCTACAACTACGGGCGTTTTCTATGTCTATGGTACAAGTCAATCACTGTAAACTCTGTCGTCTGTCCATTTGGTACGCGTGTATTGTCCGTCCGTGAAATATGGTTACAGACAGCGGATAAGACGTCTTGCATGAATGTGTACGATGAACCAGACAAGAAATTTATCTTGTCGAACGGTCGTGTCTGATAATGTGCAAAGTCGCTTAGTGTGCGTTGTACAGGTAATCAACACAAGCGCACACGCATTATGTTGGATTCCGGTAGCACATCTAACTTTATTAGCGAGCGTTTGAGTAAACAACTACGTTTACCTACTAGAAACATAACTACAACTATTAGTAGCCTCAACAAAAACATATCAGTAGCTAAAAAATGCTGTGATGTTGAAATAGAATCGATACATTCTAACTATACAATTAAAATTACATGCATCATTATATCACTAATTACAAATCCTTGGCCTTGTTCGCAAATAAATAAAAATGATATTCAGATACCGGAGTCTATAGCACTAGCGGACCCGGACTTTCATAAACCTTCTCATATTGAAATATTGATAGGTAATTGCATATTTTGGGATTTGATTGAACCGAAACAAATAAAATTAAAATCACACAATATTACATTACAACAATCTAAATTGGGTTGGATTATCGGTGGATCTTTAATGTCAAAGTCTTCAACTTTTTGTAATTTTGCAGACTCTCAGACATTAAATGAACAAGTAGCAAAATTTTGGGAGTTAGACAATATTGTTACAACGTCAAACACACATTTAGATTGGTCGCTAGAAGAAATTGAATGCGAACAAACACAACTACTCGTCTGCCTAATGGGCGATTTTGTGTAACAATCCCGTTAAAGTCTTCTACATGCGTACTTGGCAACTCTTATAAATTAGCTAAGATACGTTTTGTACAATTAGAAAAGAAATTATGCAATAATCAACAATTAAAAAACCAATATTCAATATTTATTAACGAGTATCATAAATTAGGTCACATGAGAGAATCAAAAAGTTTTAGTAATAGTGATAAAATTTTATATTTTGCACCACACCATGCTGTTGAACGTCAAAGTAGCTTAACGACAAAGTTAAGAGTAGTGTTTGATTGTTCTGCCAAATCGTCATCGGGGTATTCATATAACGAAATACAGAAAGTAGGCCCGACAATACAGGACGCTCAAGCCACAAACAATTCCACGCTTGGAACTGTGTGGAGCATTGTCAGGAGCGAGGCTTAGTGAAAAAATGACTAAATCATTAAGACTTAAAATTGAGGAGTGCATTTATTGGACTGATTCTATGATAGTTTTAGGATGGCTCAACACACCAACAAATAAGTCGCAAACATTTGTCAGAAATCGAGTTGCCGAAGTACAGTCCACTACAAATATTAATTCCTGGCATTACGTTTCAACTAATCTCAATCCGTCTGATTACCTAACACGTAGTACTGCGGTTGATGTGCTGTTGAGCAGTGAACTGTGGTGGGGAGGTCCTCCGTTCCTTTTAAATGATGAATCATTATGGCCTACATTCAAATCAAATAATCACAATTCATTACCGGAAATAAAACAAGAAGTCACTTGTGTGACAGCTCAATCCATAGAACCATTGTTTCCTTTTGATAAATTTTCTCGTTTGCAGTGAACAATGTCATAATATGTGCTACGTTTTATTAATAACATTAAAAATAAAAATAATAAAAATAAAAGTTATTTAAAAATCGATGAGCTTAAAAACGCTAACAATAAATTAATTAATTTAGTACAAAGAGAGATTTATCCTATTGAATTTAAAATGCTCGAATCTAATAATTCATTAAAAAGTGGTAGTTCATTACAAACATTAAATCCATTTTTTGATCAGAAATTAAAATTGATTAGAGTAGGCGGTCGTCTTTTGAACTCGCAATATAAATATACTAAAAAACATCCAATACTTTTACATAAAAATCATATATTTACAAAACTTTTATTTACATTTGAGGATAAATTACTGATCCACGCTGGACCACAACATTTATTATATTCTACACGTGAAAATTATTGGACTATAGGTGGTCGAGACTTAGCCAAATATGTATCTCGAAACTGCGTCACGTGTAGTCGCTATCGCGGTAAAACAGTAACACCCATCATGGGTAATTTACCGAAAGAACGGTTTTTATCAAGCTATGCATTTGAATATACGGCTTTAGATTATGCAGGTCCCGTCATGATTGCAAATAAAAAGGGGCGAGGCTGCAGACTTCTGAAGTCATATATTTGTGTCTTCGTGTGCTTCACCACGAAGGCCATTCATATCGAGCTTGTAAGCGATATGTCTTCTGCGACCTTCATTTTAGCGCTGAAGCGGTTTATCAGTCGAAGAGGTAAACCAACCTACATGTACAGCGATAATGGTTCCAACTTTGTTGGCGCTCACAACGAAATTAAAAAAATTATAGCATCTGATGGTAATCACATTGTCGACACACTCATACAACAATCAATTAATTTCAGTTTTTGTCCTCCATACTCACCACATTTTGGTGGCCTACACGAAGCAGGCGTCAAATCAATAAAATTCCATTTAAAACGGGCAATAGGTAACTGTAACTCAACATTTGAGGAATTATATACAACACTGACACAAATTGAGGCTATACTAAATTCGCGCCCCATCAGTCCTTTATCCTCTGATCCTCAAGACCTTTTACCCCTCACGCTCGGACATTTCCTCATTGGCAAACAACTCACGTCATTACCAGAGCCAGACTACGCTGATGTCTCAAGTCATCGTCTAGATCGTTACCAAAAGATCGAACGCCTTCGACAGCAATTCTGGTCAAGATGGCACAGAGAGTATGTCACAGAATTACAAACCCGCACAAAATGGAAAACTTCACAAGGTTCCTTACGCTTAGGAGACCTCGTGTTAATCAAGGATGAGCAACTACCTCCTATGAAATGGCTTCTGGGTAGAATAATCAACACTTACCCTGGAACCGATGGAATTGCTAGAGTAGCCGATATTAAGACAGCAACAGGAACTCTAAGAAGAGTGTCCTCTACCAGTAGAAGACGAATAATTGAAGCAGTGACGCTTCAATGAGGGGCGGCATGACAATGCGATCTTCAGTATTATATGAGACGACAACATTCGCAACTACACACACACACGCGCGCGCGACGGCCGGAGCTCCTACCTCACTCGACTATAGACTTTTGTGTTCGACACATCATCATTTTTGTAACCTATTACTGTTTTCAATAAAACACGTTAAATCTATCGAGTCACCTCATTTAATCACCATCACCGACTTCCACTCCGCTACACCGACTAACATGATAAGGACTATAGTAGTGCCAATTGTAAAAAATAAAACGGGTGATATCTCTGATCGCGCGAATTATAGGCCTATTTCTCTGGCAACGGTTATTGCTAAAGTGCTGGACAGTTTGTTTGATAAGCAGCTAGATAAATACTTGTTTTCACGATGCGCAGTTCGGTTTTCGGGCAGGGCTATCTACAGAAGTGCAATAGCTTGCTTAAAACAAACTGCCCACTACTATAAGGACAGACACACTCCGGTGTACGCTTGTTTCCTTGACCTCTCCAAGGCTTTTGACCTTGTAGCGTATAAAGTCCTTTGGCGAAAGTTAAGATAGGCGGGCGTGCCACTGGAAATGTTACGTATATTCCAATATACGGTGGTATGTTCTCTCTGAAGCGTATAGATTGGAATGCGGGGTTAGACTGGGGGGTTGACATCTCCTAAGCTTTTCAACCTGTACATAAATAAGTTGATTGTTGAACTCAGCAGCAAACCTGTTGGTTTCAAAATCAAAATCAAAATCAAAAAGTCATTTATTCAGTTTAGGCCTTAGTAAGGCACTTATGAACGTTATGTACATACAGTTGAATTTACCACCGGTTCGGAATACACTTAAACTGAGAAGACTCCGGCAAGAAACTCAGCAAGGTTTTTTTTTTGTGGAAGATCTTTTAATTTAATATTACAGCTTTTTTCCCAAATACTTATACAACGGTTGTAGCACAGATTACTATACAGATAAACAGCTCCTAAGAACGCGAAATGGTAGGTACTTCACTACATGCGCAGCGATGTGTGCGTGAGCGCTCACCGACGGGTTCACGTACGAGAGCCGAGAAGTCGCTTCGGGTGTTTCCGCCGAACCCGAGGGTCCGAGAGTCGGGGGCGACTCGCGACCGAGCGGCACGCCTCGATACCTACATCGCTTTCAGTACGTCGTCGCTCGCTGCTCGTTACCGCGATACTTTGTTTTTAATAATTTTAAGAACAACTTACAAACAAAATGATTATTTATTGCAGTGCGTTTATAAATAATTCCAGGAGGAATATAAATATATCCAATAATTTATCCAAATGAAGTAATTTTCTTACTAGGTAGGTATGTAGGTACGAGTAATATTTTTAGTGGTGGGCGAAATTGGACTCATGTCATCTAGACACGTGGTAGCGTGTCAAGCCAAGTTCAAGATATCTTTTACTTAATGCATATATTACAATACTTATATGTATTTAAACTGTTATAATTTAGGTACATTATATAATAATGTAGACACTGTTATTTTAGGTTTTCAAGTGTGTGATAATGACATTATTTTCATTGTTCACAATGGTTGTAATAATGATTAGGTACAGTTGGACATTATATAAAACGTTAATAATAACATTCATATGTGCAATAAAGGAATTTCATTCTAATTCAATAATTTATCCAATGTTAAAAAAAAACTAATACAAATTGCCCTCATTACTTTCGAGTAAGAGTTCATATTAGTCTGATCAAAACGCCATTATTTGTGTCATCTTGGTATTATAACGCCTAATTGTAGTAGTTTTGGAGTTTGGGTAGTGGAATTCTTCAATGGGAAATTGGGAACTAGCAAATTCCACGAGTTTGGGCGAGCGTGTCGTAAGACTAGGCTCGTTGTAAGTCTAAACTTGACGCCGCGATGATAACGTGCAAAGCGGTTAGGCTCGGCTTGCCTAGCGTAGACGCACCTCAATAAATTATACTTATAATATATAATTATTTAAAAAAATACCCAGCTTTCTAATTAAATTTATTTCCTAGTGTGACAGCCCTACAAGAATAGGCTAATATAATAGACGTTTGTAGGGAGCTGTTGCTCTGTATAATATAATCCTCTGTGGTTGTAGTATTGATGGCCTAGTAGTTAATAACTTTAGTTACGCTGACGACATGGTGCTGCTGGGTCCAACAGCTGGCTCAATCAGGGAGTTACTACGTACCTGTGAGAGATACGCTGCTACTCATGGGCTTATGTACAATGTACAAAAAAGTGAATATCTGATCTTTAAGGCAGGAAGATTGACTACAATCCTTCTATTTTGTTAAGTGGAGTACCACTCAAGAGAGTAACTTAATTTAAATACCTGGGAGATTATGTTACCGAGGACCTTAAAGACCAGGTAGATATTGAACGTGAACGCAGGGCATTGGCTGCTAGATGCAATATGTTGGCTCATAGGTTTACTCGCTGTAGTGAGGATGCTAAGGTTACATTGTTTAAAGCATACTGTCAAACCTTCTACACGAGTGGCCTGTGGAACAGCTATACGCAGAAAGCGCTCAGTGCCCTGAGAGTTCAATATAATAATGGCTTCGGGATTCTGTTGGGACTACCAAGATATTGTAGTGCCTCAACTATGTTCGCTCAGGCTAGAACCGATGACTTTTACGCGATCATCCGTAAAAAGAACGCTTCCATATTAACTAGGATGCGGTCTAGTCCCAATAGTATCCTGAAGACTTTATCGAGTAATTTTGACACGCCTTTGTTAAAACATGCCATTGACATGATAGTGCGTCCAAATTGTAAATAGGCAGAAATTTTAATTTGTCATTTTATTTTATTTTATTTGTTACTAACATAGTTTTGAAGAAAATATTCAAATTGTGGGCCCCCCTAACACCTCACTAACAAGTGGGCCTCGTTGTCTCAATAAACAAGATTATTATTATTATTACGTGTTACCGACCTTTCCGCCCTCCCCAATGAGCTCTGGCAACCTTACTCCCGCGCAGGAACACAACAGTTATTAGGCTGCGGTATTCTCTAAGGTGGAGGTAACTGGGGAAGACCAGTCGGTCTTTTTGAGCGAATAAACGCTCTGCTCTACCTCTCTTAAAAATCTTCAATAATAGTAATATCAATACTCACTCTGGTTTGGATTGAATTTCCTGCACTATCCCCTTCTCTTGCTTATCTTTCTCTTCCTTGGCTACTGTCTCCTTCGCACTATTATCAACACTCGCTGGTGCATTTTCTATATTGCTTGCATTTACGCTATTCCTTTTTTCATATTTTATCCTATCTGCTACTTTTGGATGCTCCTCATCATCAGATACCGGTTCCTTTTTCCCTTCCCAGCGGCCTGATACCTGAATATAAAAGTTACGCATAATAAAGTAAGATCGTAAGAAGGATAGCTGTATATGTGCAAGCAAGATAAAAGCAGTTCACATGTTACTGTCATAAAACGTGGGAGCTCGCTATTAAAAGCAAAATTGGGACATTTCAGGCAGTCCTTGTAAAGAGTTTTCCAACTCAAACTGCTTGGTTCCAATTCCTCGTAGAAGCACATTGCATTTACTCACACAGAGAAAGCAATGTGTAAAGCATTCAATCGTAGCGCCATCTTTTGAATTCTTAACGCGAATGGACTTCTGATGTCTCAAGAGAATATTTTTTATCAGAAAAAGGTACGAGTTTCACTCGTCATCCGGATTTTCTCTCATTCTAAGACTCAATTCGTTAGTAGGTACTCAAAGTATCGATAATGCGTGTGGTACAGTCGCGTCAAGAGTTGCTGATCACATTAGTACCATGTCCTATTAACAAGTTCACAGTTTTCATATAGGTAAACTGTCAATAGATTATTACGAAAAGGTACTAAAATGCCAATCCACTTTTGACGCTGACCTTACATACAACCCTAGCACCTAGAATTATAAACAAAATTTCGTTATGATGGCGGATAAACAAATATTCCAAAAAAGTACATACTCAGGTTATTCAGGTCCCTAACTGCAATACCTTATAAAATTAAAGTAATATTCAAAATTCTTTAGATTAAAGAGCTTGTTTTTCGCTTTTCAGTTAAATTGTGTTTTTCACAATCAGGTTTTTTGTTTCTTTAATTCTATAAATATAAACGACTACACACCTCAGCCTGGCTGGTATCAGTGAGCACCGAGTTGGCTAGATTATCGCTAAGGTCTACAGGCATGATGTTGAACAGTTCTGTTACAAGGTCGTTCAATTCTTTCTTTGATATCACGATTGTGCCGTTCCCGAGGGCTTCTGCGTCTTCGTCAACTGTAACATAAACATACATTGCTTTTTTTATGTATTTTCTTTTAGCTCATCGGTACTGACGTTATATGGCGTGACGATGGTCTTGGGTTCGAATCATACCGAACTTTCAGTGAAGGAAAACATCGTGAAACGTCATTTAGAACATTAGTTAAGGTTAAATGAGACATTTCCTTTATTTTGCCATTCAACATTACTTTCCAGACTTTGACCTAGATAAGTCATACTACGGGATGGTGAAATAAAACAGGAAATAATATTTTTTGGAAATTCAACTCCTAAAGAGGTAAATAAACAACGTGTCCCAAAATTCAACGATAAGCGGGCAAGGTGGACCTGCTCAAGACTACTCGAGTTTTTTTATTAATTTCTTGTGTAAAAAATACAGGCATTCTGGGACTTTTTAAGAGGAAAGGATGGCTGCAAGAATTTTGAAAAATAGGTTTTTAACATATCTATTGCTGTCGCGCTGTGCCTATTCCGTCCGAGGACGATAGAGACAACTACAGCTTGAACCGATTATACCTATTTAAATTAGACGAAATCGCTATTTCGTAATCCCCGGTTTTCTCCTCCAAAACTGGATCGATTTAAAAAAATAATTCAAGAATCATAATAAGAAGGGCTTTGGCTATGTCTGTCGGTTTTCCTTTGTTTTTTTATATTCGTCAGATTTGTTCGCTGGACGTCTGATAAAGGCGTTAAAAATGATAAGTTTTTGTGATTTTAGAAGGCTCCTAATTCTTATTAATAATTATTTATGGAGAAAGAAACAACCGAGGGACATACAGTGGTACCTACAGATTGCATGGTAAATAATCATTGCTCTAGTGTCATTATCCAGAGAGGAAACTGAGGATTACGTTTGTATGGAAAAAAACGCCACCAGCATTTCCTCTTAAGGCGGCCCTCTGGGACCGGCGCAACTTCAACGCAAGCATAGTCTAAAAGCTTGTTGTTTCATCCAACGTAATGTTTGACTGCGAAAAAAGAGAGACAGCATCAGAGCCGTCGGTTATCAGTCGGTAAATTCCGCTGATCACTCGCGGGCGCTACGCTAGGTCGTCATTCATGATTTCGCATTCATAAAACTTGTTCCAGGAGTATACTTCTCGTGAAAAAATCTTACAAGTTTGTGAAAAAAAAGTTAGTTATTTAGAATCTCCAATACATTTGCAAGCCTGGTATCTAAATGTTTTCTTTACTTTTACAATTTATAGGTACATTAGATATGGACAAAGTTCAGGCAAAAACGCTGTTTTTTGGAGGCTTTGACTGAATTTGTTTCACACTTTTTTTTAATTACGCCTAGATAGACGGCTAGATATAGTGTACAAGATACTAATTTGTTCAAAACATCTAACGAAAAATGTTTAACAACGCCATAATAAGTACAGCGGTTTTGTATGAAAAGTATGACGAATTGAGTCCTCTTAAGGGTTGTGGTGGAGCAGTCCTATTTAGTATAACAATTGAAAACGTTGGAAAGCTTTATAAAAAACATACGTGCATCAGGATCAGTAGCAACATTATACTCCGGATCGGCCTCATCATCATCCTCATGCCTGTTAGTCTGAGCGGGATCCAAACAGTCAGTCAAAAACTGATTCCACAGGTCATCAACTGCTGGCATTGGTAAATCATCCGGTGGTACGAACGTGCTCTCTATGTGCTCTATAGATGTTGATGATAGACTCAGTTTGGAACGAGTTCGGAGAGCTATTGTCGCTTCTTCCTCCGCCATGATGAGCTTTTTGCGGGCTGATGGGGTTATTTCCTGTTAATTATTGGGTCACTCGTCACTTACCATGGTGAGATTGGGTTAAAGACTTTCCATGGGAAAAAGTTTAAGCAGGAAGCATTTTTACGAATTGTCTGTCGGTTAATTTTACTTGACTGGATAAATGGCGGTACTCTGAAATCTTAAGTGAGGGTAGAAGGTAGATGCAACTAGCTCACATACCAATAATAAATAAAAAATTTGAACAGTCTTCAACTGAGATCGTCAAGACACTAGTACAGGTCAGTTAACTAAAACTGGCACGTTCACAGTACTCACACATATGAAATTGCACGATACAGTATGTTTTATTTTATTACATTATTGCTTCTAATCAGTCAGTAAATTCTAATGGACGAATGTAAAAAGACCACTCTATATTTATGAGCAGTAGCAAAAGCAAAACAATAACCGTCTACTTCATACTCATAAGCTTGACCGTGCGCGAGAGAGACGGACAGACTTTTCACGATGCGCTGCAGTGTGCCGTCACGCCGCGCGCTTTTTCTAGACATTACACAAGCGGAACGTGTAAATGTGTTGAACGTGCCAGCTTTAGTTAATCGACCTATACATCCCAAACTCCTTTGTGATCGTTTAGTATAATATTTGTTTTATGGTACTACATCTACATACCTGTGGTACTTTAAAAGGTCCATCGTTGACAAGTTTAGGGCTGGGAGTTCGATTCCGCCGCGGCGTGGCCGGCGTCCGCGGCTGAGACTCCACGTCACTGCATGACTCCATCGTATGATCATCATCGCTCTGGTGGAAAACTATTCATAAACACACTAAAAGGCTAGCAGCCTGAAAAAAATCTATCGTCGTTTACATTACCAAAAAATATTAGACACGTATTTTTAGGGTTCCGTAGCCAAATGGCAAAAAACGGAACCCTTATGGATTCGTCATGTCTGTCTGTCTGTCTGTCCGTATGTCACAGCCACTTTTTTCCGAATCTATAACAACTATACTGTTGAAACTTTGTGAGTAGATGTATTCTGTGAACCGCATTGAGATTTTCACACAAAAAATTACGAAGATATAGGGTACATTCCGAAATGGATAATATCGATCACAGCGATCACAGCAATAATTTGCGTACCGAATTAGATATCACGCTTATGACAGCTGAGAACTATCAACAATTAGGAACGCCCGTTATCGCGCTCACAGTATTCAAAACAGAACATTTGAGAATTTAATTAAAATCTGAATTATCAATGCGCTAGGACTCCTTATATATTTTATAAGTTGACTCGCAAAAAGGAATATCTGCTTTTTTTATTATTTTTCTCTCATAAAATCATAAAAAGTATCTTTGCCAAATAGAAAACCAACAATCTTATTAGATTTTTGCCGTCACTTTTGACAGCGCTCACGGTGATATCAGTTTAGGGCATGGTCGGTGTGAGCGCAAGATGGCGCATGTCATGACGTTATCTATGACGTTTCACGGGACATCGTTAACTGTCATTATTCGATTCGTTACGGGTTTAAGCACGCTCAAATCGATTACAGCGATTACAGCGGTAATTCGGAATACAGCCATAGTGTGTTGAAGTTCCAGGTGACGTCACGCGATGGTAAACTTTTCAAAAACAAGTGAAGTCACGAGCCCTCCCGAACTTTGACGCGCTTTATCTTTGTAAATTTTTTATTGATTTGAAAAAAATACGTGTCCAATAGTTTTTGATAATCTAACTGACCGACTAATTAGAATTATGATTTTGTTACCCAGGCCGCATCCTTATTCAATTTACATTACTTAGTACATTAGTGACGCAAAGCAAATTGAAATTATTTCTTGCACGTCTATCGACGCGTCCACTTTTAATCAGGGATTTCATAAAAAAAAAAACGTCGTAATATCCGGTACATCCTTTAAAGCGATGTTGTTATAAACGGTTTTTACTGTATTATGTTGTCTATGTTTTTAGGGGTAATTCTACAAGCAGTTGGAACATTTATGGGGCTGTTAATTAAGATCTGTGGAAATTTTTCAATACATAAATTAAAAAGAAGATGGCTGAAAAAATAATGGTAGCAAAAATGTTATATAACCGGTGCATCTTCATTAGTCGGTTCATATTCATCATCCTCCTCATCTTCCGGCAACTCCTGAGCAATAAGTGCCTTAACTTCTGGCGTGGTCATCACTGCAATCTGTTTAATCGGAGTCAACTCTATATTCCAAGGGGCAGACTTTGGTGATACTTTCATTAACTCTCTGTGAATAGATTAATATAAGCAATCTTTAATAAAAAAGTTATAAACAGTATCGGCCTTAATCATAAACGCTATTTAACTAATCCTACTGATGAAATGGTCAAATAAATAATGTCACCTTACTGTCATTGTCAAACAATTTGACGTTATTTAAGTGACCACTTATGCCCAGTTTCTATAAACAAAACTGAATCGTTTTGCTTACCAATGGCAGGTTTTTTTATTGCCAAACTGGGCATATAGATCATTTCTTAAGCTAACTTTACCTGTGATAGCTATTTCCATATGGGAGGGTCTGCTATGCAAAGCTTTGAGGTCTTTGCTTCATTATTAGTAAAGATATAAGAGTTTTATTATTATTATAATATTTTAAAATATGGATTTTAAAACTTAACAATCAAATAGAAATCTATGACAATTATATGTACTTTTAAACTTAACAAACAAATAAAAGTTCTTATGAAATCTTTACATCCAGATTCCTTATCTAATTTACCTACTGTGTATATTTTCGTTTCATCATAGTTTTAGGTTTATTTTATTACATCTAATCTTGAATACTCACTTGGCTTTAGATCTAGTGACTGTAGACCTGAGTTTGCTCTCCTCATTGCCAGAGTTCTCCAGTTCCTCTTCCTCACGAAGCTTGACCAGTGCCAGCACATGATCATTTGTCACCACTTTCTGAAAACACTTTTACTTTTTACTTTTTAAGGCGATGATAGCTCAGTGGTAGTGACGTCGGTGGGATACCGAGGCGAAGGTCCCGGGTTCGAATCCTACAATGAGCTTGAGCTTTCGGTGAAGGAAAACATCGTGAGGAAACCATAGCACGGTGGTAGGGTACTTTGTAGTACCCGCCTGGTTGGCTACCACCCTCAAGTTGAAAATCTGTCGCAAGCACCTACCGGTGTGTTCCGACAGCTGCACTTGAGAGCCAGTTCCTTTTAGGCTTTGTGTGCTTACCACCTTCGGCCGCATCATCACTTACCATGGTGAGATTGCGGTCAAAGTTTCATTTATCAATGTATCAAAGTTTTTTTTTTACTTTTTATATGCCTATGGCATAAAAAAAAAAAAACACATGCCACGTTTTTATATTTATATTTCAGTTATATACAAACATATAATGGGTATTTATTTAGGTGATTTTTTATATGGTTCCATTTGTATTTATTAAAGTGATCACATATCACAAACAAAACGCAACTCTTAGAAATGGTCATTCATATAAATAAGATAAATATCCTGGGATATTCCTCACACACGGTCATCTGATCCCAAACTAAGCAGAGCTTGTACTTTGGAAACCAGATAACTGATACATATACTACTTTTTGGTTGTAAATACATACTTAATATATACCCAGACTCAGGACATACAGACATGTTCATGCACACGAATGCATGTCATGTGCGAATCAAACCCACAACCTACAGCGCAATAGGTGGAGTCTTAACCAACTGGCCCGTTGATATCTCATAATGGCAAAAGTTGGCTCAGCAAAATATTTTCATTTTATTGCATTCATCATAAGTTAATAAAATACATATTTTTTTATAACTGTAATGCTTTATGTTAAGAATTAGATAATAGGGTAAATAATAAAACTATACCTATACATTGTACCTGGTAAAAGAATGAAAGCCCAATAAGATCACCTGATAATTTAAAACTTTTTTCAGTCAACCAGGTACTGACTATTATCTTTAAAAAGGTAAAAAATACAAAAAATTATAAAAGACTAGCTATTCCCTGCAGCTTTAACTGTGTAAAGATAGCTGTACAATATCATACTGGCATTTCGCCATGTGGTTTCTCCAGTGATCTTCTATTATAAGTCTATTTTATTGGTTTGTTTTGTATGAAAATCTCAATTTATAAAATGTGACATTCAGTTTGTCAGTTTCTGCTGTGCAATGGCGGGCATAAACAACTACCCCCTTATTACAAAACATGGTTTAAAGCAAACCCAGGTTTTACTCTCATTCGGTCACTTTCCAACACCATAAAATAAAAAGAGACAATGCTATTTTAAAACCTAGTTTTACTTTAAACTATGTTTTGTAATAAGGGGGCTAGTATTGACTATAATCAATGGTTACCTACACGAGATTGAGCTTCATAAATGGCACACTGTCATACATGTCTATTCATTTTGGGCATGGTTGGATACAAGGGAGTTGGCACTCGCATGAGTGATACCCCAGTGTTGCAAGCATCCATAGGCTACGGTAACTGCTTACCATCAGGCGGGCCATATGTTTGTTTGCCACCTTAGTGGTATAAAAAAAATAACAGCTATCAAGCTGCTGGTCTATAAAGAAATAATAAGTACCTTCAAAATCTTCTTTACACTGACATCATCCAAATTATTTTTAACGGCTGATGCATGTAGGATCTTCTCCATTTCTAACGTGTTCTCTGGGAGTATATCTTCCATATCTGTACTACTGTCACTTGATTCACTGTAACAAATTAGTGTGATAGTTGATTATTCCCTTTAACCTGTTGACTTACACAGGTCCCCATCTGGTGCCATTTAAATAAGTGAAGGTAAAAACCGTAAAGCTGTTTAGACAAGCGAGCGTGCAAAAGAAATAGACAATACATACAAAAATATTGCCTCTTTTTGGACTAGACCAGTCGGTCGTCTAATAAAATGTAAACAAGTAAATAATGATGAATGAAATTAAAGGCATACATAGACGGTAAAACTATAGGTTTTCTAACACCAGTATATAAACTGTTGTAGAGTCAAAAAGTGATTAAATTTGTGCGCGGAAACTGCATACCGTTTTCTTTTCTTTGCTCGAGTTTTCTGTTTACTCTTTGTCGAACATTCATCTCCGGAAGCATCAGCATTTTCGACCAATATAGAATTATTCTGCACATCACTTTTGTTCATTTTATATTTTTGTTTGAATTCGAACTGAAATAAAGAATGCAAATACTTTTAGAAGACCGAACAGACCCATTCTTCATTTGACACTGACATTTGTAGGGATTAGTGATGCCAGTTGATAGTTGATACGTTGAAGATCCTACGTACGACCTACGTAAGACCCTGAAAAGGTACGAAGAATGTACTCATAGATGATTATAATTATATACCACGGAACAAAAATTCTGTTCCGTGTTATTTACCTACTAGCCTAATCGTCAATCTACGCCTACTAGAGAAATGTACTATTAAATATTCTGTGACGAAGAGTTCAAAGTCCTTTATTCTTATTCTTATAAAAATTATTGTGTTATTTATGAATAAATATTATTTTACGATAATATTTAGCTTATGGAATGAAATAAAACTAAACAGAAATAAACATAAAATCAACATTATTTTATTCATTTTAAAGACGAGTATTGGAATTTGGAACATATTTTTTGCATGGGTCATCCAAAAATCCAAATATAAAAAGTATATTGTGTTATGCACTGGTGATAATGCTGAATTTTGAACATAAAGTTGGATGTTAAAGTGTAGATATATATAGACTAAAGGTACGAACCACAAAGTACATTTTATAAATTGGTGTACGAACGAACGTAGAGTGAGGTACGAACGAACATGTAAAATTTTCGTACTCTTCGTACATACCTGTCTGCTGGCTTCACCAATCGAACAACCAGATTTTTTGGCGGGAACCTTAGAAAATATATATGTCTAGAAAGAGTATCCCCATACTACATGACTTTTAAAAAGTGGCCAACTTTGCTACGTCTTATCCTCGCGGTACGTCATTCTGCTTGTCAAAGTCATGTTTATAATGTTACCAGTTGTTGAAAAAAATCCAATAAAATGGGGAAAAATATATTACGATGTCGATATCTTTTTAAACTCCGAAAATAAAAGACGAACAGTAATTATTTGCGTTGACGTTTCAAATCAAATCAAATCAAGCAAATCAAGTCAAATCGAGTCAAATCAAGTCAAATCGAGTCAAACCGAGTCAAACAGGGTCAAATCGAGTCAAACCGAGTCAAACCAAGTCAAATCAAGCAAATCAAGTCAAATCCAGTCGAATCGAGTCAAACCGAGTGAAATCGAGTCAATAAGTCAAATCGAGTCAAATCCAGTCAAATTGAGTCCAACCGAGCCAAACCGAGTCAAATCGAATCAAATAGAGTCAAACCAAGTCAAATCAAGCAAATCCAGTCAAACCGAGTCAAATCAAGTCAAACATTTTTTTGGCTGGTTTCTAGAGATCTACACTACGGCTTCTCCGAATGATGTCTATCCATTGGCTTCTTAAAATTGGATCAATTGGTATTCTGTAAAAAAGTCTCATTATTTAAGTCAAATTAAAAAAAGGTTATTCGACACGCGTGTATGTAATATTATTGGAATTGCAAAATATTCACAATTTAATATAGTGTCCGCCATATTAAACTATTTAGTTATTGGTCCGATTGCTCTCAAAATTGATATTTGAGAAGCCTTTGGAACATAAACCATGAATCTTTTCTCAAAATTCAAAAAAGTGGCCGCCATATTGAACTATTTTGTTATTGGTCCGATTGCTCTCAAAATTGAGATTTGAGAACCCTTGGACCATATATCTTGAATCTATGCTAAAAATTCAAAAAAGTGGCCGCCATATTGAACTATTTTGTTATTGGTCCGATTGCTCTCAAAATTGAGATTTGAGAACCCTTGGACCATATATCTTGAATCTATGCTAAAAATTCAAAAAAGTGGCCGCCATATTGAACTATTTTGTTATTGGTCCGATTGCTCTCAAAATTAAGATTTGAGAGATCCTTGGACCATATAACTTGAATCTATGCTAAAAATTAAAAAAAGTGGCCGCCATATTGAACTATTTACTTACTGGTCCCATTGCTCTTAAAATTGATATTTGAGAGACCCTTGGACCAGTAATGAAATAGTTCAATACGGCGGCCACTTTTTTCAATTTTGAGCAAAAAATTATGTTATGTGATGCTAAGGCCTCTCAAATCTCCATTTTGATAGCAATCGGACCAATAACTAAATAGTTCAATATGGCGGCCACTTTTTTGAATTTTTAGCATAGATTCAAGTCATATGGTCCAAGGGTCTCTCAAATATCAATTTTGAGAGCAATCGGACCAGTAAGTAAACAGTTCAATATGGCGGCCACTTTTTTGAATTTTTAGCATTGATTCAAGTTATATGGTCCAAGGCACTCTCAAATCTCAATTTTGAGAGCAATCGGACCAATAACAAAATAGTTCAATATGGCGGCCACTTTTTTGAATTTTGAGAAAAGATTCATGGTTTATGTTCCAAAGGCCTCTCAAATATCAATTTTGAGAGCAATCGGACCAATAACTAAATAGTTCAAAATGGCGGACACTTTTTTTAAATTTTAGCATAGATTCAAGTCATATGGTCCAAGGGTCTCTCAAATATCAATTTTGAGAGCAATCGGACCAGTAAGTAAACAGTTCAATATGGCGGCCACTTTTTTGAATTTTTAGCATTGATTCAAGTTATATGGTCCAAGGCACTCTCAAATCTCAATTTTGAGAGCAATCGGACCAATAACAAAATAGTTCAATATGGCGGCCACTTTTTTGAATTTTGAGAAAAGATTCATGGTTTATGTTCCAAAGGCCTCTCAAATATCAATTTTGAGAGCAATCGGACCAATAACTAAATAGTTCAATATGGCGGAAACTATTTTAAATTGTGAATATTTTGCAATTCCAATAATATTACATACACGCGTGTAGAATAACCTTATTTTTTAATTTAGTAATATCCTACTTAAATAAAAATGTAATAAAAAAAAATTGCATGGTACGCACATACAAGGTTACATCTTACGCCTATGCAACGCGGCACTACGTAGTTCAATTGATTTTAAACATATGGCTGTACTGTTTACTTGTATGAAGAAGTATTTTGCAAAATGTTCCGGTGACCGCATCCATGGTTATATAAATCACTGACTATGATGGAAAATTCGAAAATGACAAACACGTCAACTTAAAATAAAAAATAGGTCCGCCATCTTGAAATGCAAAATGCTATTCATTATTAGCTCGAGGAAAATCTTAAATTAATACCCATTTTGATTTTTGCATTACTGAAGCGACTACTATCTTACATGACATAATCGTCATTAGCATTAAAAAAACCCTAAAAATTCGACTTGTCCACCGTCGCTTATGATATATCAGTATCTACATACTCGTATTTAACTATTGACTGATATTAATTACCATGGGAGTTTTGAGTTCATAAACTGGCAGGACAGGCAACACATAAAAAATGGCGCTTACTCAAAATAATTTATTTTCGTTACATTTCAATGGCTTATATTGGAGGAACTAATAGGAAATATTATTACTTACCGATGATAGGTGAGTTTTTTCGTTGGTCTAGATAGGCCCATGTAGTTTTTACACACTTTTATCACATAATACGACATTTTGAAACAATACAATTTTGGAGATTTTGGATGTGTCCCAGTGACGTCTCAACTGACACTGAGGACGGGAAAATGATTAAGCCCCTAACAGTTAGGGGCTTTTTTTATCTACGCGTAAACAGCTTCGTAGCTCCGTCTGGATATATCATTAGTCAAAGGCGGGAACTTGCAAAATGACTACCTGCGTATGGTGCCACTCCGTCCGTCTGTCACTTACACCTTCCTATTTTTAGGATCCTAACTAGGAAATAGGAACGTGTAATCGCAGAAAGAACGGTTAGTGTCCTAAGTAGTGAGATAGGAAGGTCCCAACCGCTCTGCTTCCTTAAACAGGAAAGTGTAATCGCGTCGCTCCGATTTAGGACGTTTAGGGATGTAACATTGTTCTTCAAAACATCGATGTTTTGAAATAATTATATAAGGCTTCTAAAGTCTTGGCGTATATTTTGAGGGATGAATGTATAGGTCATAAGTAATCAAAAAACAATAATAGAATAATAATCCGTACAATATATAATTATTTCAAAACATCGATGTTTTGAAATAATTATATAAGGCCCTTCTAAAGTCTTGGCGTATATTTTGAGGAATGAATGTATAGGTCATTAGTAATCAAGAAACAATAATAGAAAAATAATCCGTACATTGAAAGTACTACATTATTTATAAATTAATACTTGGTACTTACTTACATAAAGTTCAATTTTGTTTTATTTTAACATAAAGGAACTCATTTGTATTCATTGAAATTTTAATTTGTGTGATCGGTTTGAGAGAATAAAAAACTTAAAACATCGGAAGAACATCGATGTAAGTATAGTTATATTTTTTTTAAATCGACCTTTGTTACATCCCTACGAGTCGTCCGTCCCGCTTTAAGTATAGTTGCTATACTCTTTGCCGCATCCTAGTTAGAAAGCAAGATAGTGTAGTGTAATAAGTAGCTTCCTGCTTCCTTGTTAGAACCATCCTAGTTAGGATCCTAAATATAGGAAGGTGTAATAAGCCCTTTACCCAACCATGATAGGTAGGTATATTATTTATAAATGAAAAATAATGTTTTTTTTTTTTAATTTCTTTGCAAACAGTGCTGGAAATGGCCGGAATGAAGGACCGTTTTGCAAATAGGGCTTTAAAAGTGTTCTAAAGGTTCTAAAATAGGTTTGTATTTTCTTTTGAATGCGTAGTTTTTGACTTATGATGAAACATTACCAAAATTAAATTGAACTTAACGGAAGAAATACTACATCAATAGCATGCATGCCATTAAATATTTGTAGTCTCAAAATTTGTACCACAGCAGATTCAGCTTACCATGAGGCGGGCCGTATCGTATGTTTGTTTGCTACCTTGAGAAGTATAATAATACACTAAATACGCTTTGCTGCTAGATTTATTAATAGACCATCTTATGCTTTTTAATTTGGAATTCCTTTTCCTTGGCTGTATCAAACCCTTTGTGTATGTTTTTATCTACTTATTTTATTTTATAAATAGGTATAATTTTAATGTTCTCTACCTATACCTACATTAAGCCTACATCATAGGAAAGTTTAAAATAATAAATGAGGTAAATTCTATATAGAGGGTAACTATAACAAGTTTATTCTAATTATAATACATGTAAATTTATAAAATACATAACATTATTTTTAGTAGGTAAAGCACAAAACTGATAATAGTTTATACAGAATTATAATGGGAGCAAATTATGATTTATTCCTATTCTACTTAGTTGTTCTTACAAAAGGCACCCAGAACAAATTAAACTCAACTGGAAAAAATGATTTCTTATACATAATTATAACATATTCAGTGTGAAAAAAACAAATTTTAACCCTTTGCCTAGTGGTAAAGTATGAATATAAATATTTTATATTCACTTGAGAGCTGAGTGACATTTGTTGTTAATGTAATTCAGACGGACCAATTGGCATAGATGTTAAGGTACTAGATTCCCACCAACAACAGATATTTGTGTTCTTGAACACATCTGCCTGTTCTAGGCTTGGGTATAACCATCCATGCAGGTAAGTATATAGTATATACTCTATACTACAGTATATACTCTATACTACAGTATATACTCTATAGTAGACAGGGTTCATTTTTACTACAATTTCTGAGCTTTTTCATTAAATTCAGCAAGTAGACGTTTCATATCTTCAAAACCAGATATTTTCTGTGCTTCTTGGAGTGGTAACCATTTAAGATCTTGATGCTCATCTGATAATTTTACTGTTTGCTCAGGGTCTTTTAGTTTTGCCAACCAGTACACCACAACTTTTGGTTTTCCCTTTACCTCATAGTTTAGTGTCATTGATATATCTTTGTAGATCTGAAAATAATAAAACATGCAGATTACATGAAATAGTAACTGTTAATTCTGGTCAAAATTTCTCTCTCAAAGCAAAAATGAGTATGTGTGGATTAGTGCATTTAAATTCTCATATTACTGTACCTCCAGATCATTTTCTGACAAGCCAGCTTCTTCTTGAGTTTCTCTTAGAGCTGTTATCCAGTCAGATTCACCAGGATCAACATGACCTGTAAAAAAAAAACAATTTTAAATATTATTTTTATCTACAGAGCATTTACCCTTTTTGTACAGAGATATAGGTATAAAAACTCTGAAAATAGTGATATTGCTGTCTTTAACGTACCTTTTGGTGGGGTCCAGTGGTGCTGCCCATATGACGTTTGTAATAGAAGAAATTGCACAATTTGATTAACATTTTTGAAAATTACTAAGCCAGCCGCCCTCGTAGGTGACATTTTATATGTATGTGAGTCTCACAGTCCTAGAACTCCCAGGATACAATTATTGTATTTATTGTACGAACAGTACGAATTGTGGTACGGTTTCAATTTCACCTACCTATGGCACCAAGTCATTACTTTAGTTAGTCCAGTAACTTTATTGCATTGTAATTTGTATCCATTAACACATCATCCCATCCATACCCAATCATTTAAAATCGATGTACCCAATATATAAAATGTACTTTGTGATTAATTGTGATCCATGCATACTCTACTTGGTGGCTGCCAAAGAAATTGGATATGCTGCTTGGCCTTTGACAGTTGACAGTAGTGGTCAGTGCTGCCAACTCTTCTAACCGAAAAGGAGCCGCCAGCCAGGGGTACGTTTAAGTAAGCCGATAAATAGCCGGATAAAAATTATACTAGCGAGAGTTCGCTGAACGGAGTCATAGTTAGAGTCCGTCAAATTCAATTGACAGCTTGTAATAACTATCAATTCGACTCAAAAATGAATTGTAATCTCCGTAAAGTTAGGATTTCGCTTGTGATCTCGAAATTATTACATAGTAAACATGGAGAACATGAGAAATCAATTTACCGATGCAAAACACTAACAGCTCTCAATCTGACAGCAGGATAAAATTTTGCGACGTAAAAAAGTCGCTAAAATTCATCCTAGCCGGTGAAAACTTATACCAGCCGACGCCCGTGAACGGGGCAGTTTAAATTTTAGTCAGTTGAATTTTTCGCCTCGCCGTGTTCTTGAACGGGGTGTTTGACATTTAGTCAGTTTAAATTTTATACTGGATAATTGTCTTAAACGCAGCCCAGTTGAAAAAGCGCTAGATCGAGCTAAAATAGCAGTTAACAAAAAAAATCAATTTTCAGCGCAATTGTTACAATATTTATTGTGCTAAATACACTTAGATAGCAGAATTAGAGTGCGATAGTTAGCTTGTAATTAAAAATCATTAATCTTAGAAAATGATTACAAAAAAGCGCTAGATTTAGTGCTAGGCGATAAATGGAGCCCTAGCCCAAAAAAGCACTAGATCTGGCGCCGAAAGCGCTAAGTTGGCAGCACTGGCATTGGTCAAGCAGTGGTCCACTAAAAAACAGTGCTGCCAGTAGTGTTGCCAAGTGTAATGCTAAATATTTTGAAAAAAATGCTTAACATATCGAGGATTACAGAAAAAATGCTATATAAAATGATAAAACAATAGTTTACCGTATTTTTTCATTTTAGTAAAACAATTTTCTTTGAATCTTTAATGGTTCAACAGCTTTAAGATGAAGAGAGAAGTTGTTTTAAACAATACATTTTAGCAATAATATTGCACTTGCTCTAGTGGGATCGTTGTCAGTGGGCTGCAACTACTCTTTGAATTCTAATATCTCCTATTTTGTTTGATAATTTTGATTATACTTAGGGTCTCTAGAAGGCATTTTGTATAAACACTAGACAAAACTAACAAAGCAAAAAAGGCCGTCGCAAGTCGCAACTCATAAAATAAGTTTGAAGTTGGTTTTAAGCTTAGAAGTAGTATTTCCACATGAACGTGGAGTGAAATCATTATAATATTAATTCATTCAAAAAACCGTATTACCATTATGAATAGGCGTTTTACAAACAGAAATTATATGCTCAAAATACCTGTCCACAGGGCTGTTTTAAGCCATGCTGTGCCCTTGGGCACAACACAACACACAACAAACGAGTTCGCCCATTCCGTAAAAATTAAACTAATATGATATGACTGCTAGTATTATTGTCTTTGTTTGACGGTTTCGAACGTGAACTACGGCAGAGGATCCCCAATGTTACCCATGTGGTGGCCATGAAATGAAATAACATTGTATGAGATTAAGTCTGTATGTACGTAAATCCGTAAAAATAATCATGGTTCATCCGTCTAGGATGTCTAAAATCCGTACAAGTACGGGCAAATCCGTATATATGGCAACACTGCTTTGAAAGGGCTTATTACACCTTCCTATATTTAGGATCCTAACTAGGATGGTTCTAACAAGGAAGCAGGAAGCTACTTATTACACTACACTATCTTGCTTTCTAACTAGGACGCGGCAAAGAGTATAGCAACTATACTTAAAGCGGGACGGACGACTCGTAGGGATGTAACAAAGGTCGATTTAAAAAAAATATAACTATACTTACATCGATGTTCTTCCGATGTTTTAAGTTTTTTATTCTCTCAAACCGATCACACAAATTAAAATTTCAATGAATACAAATGAGCTCCTTTATGTTAAAATAAAACAAAATTGAACTTTATGTAAGTAAGTACCAAGTATTAATTTATAAATAACTAGCAGCGAAACCCGGCGTTGCTCGGGTTAAAATACATCGCATGTTTAATGGTATAAAAAATATATAAGGATATATTTTTTAACAGATATTATAAATTTTTATTTTCGATTTCGATTGGGTTCTTTTAGTTAGATCAATAATAACACTCGTACACATTTTGGAACTTTACAGATCAATCCAAAAAAAAATATAACTTTCTCGAACATTTTAAATCGTTTACAATAAATTGCACTCATTTTAGAATTTTCTAGATCATTCTAGAACTTTCTCGAATATTTTAAATCGCTTATTATAAATTGCACTCATTTTAGAATGTTCTAGAACTTTCTCGAACATTCTGAATCGATCATAATAAATTTCACTCGATTTGGAACTTTCTAGATCTTTCTAGAACGTTCTAAATCGATCATAATCAATTGCACTTATTTTGGAACTTTACAGATCATTCGTAAAATTTCTCGAACATTCTAACTCGATAATAACAGTTTTGGACATTTTGGAACTTTCTAGATTAAGCCAGAAAATTTATAGAACTTTATCAAACATTCTATATCGATTATAATAGTTTGCATTCATTCCAACTTTTTTTTGGATAATTTCAGATATTTCTAGAACTTTCTACAACATTCTAAATCGATCGTAATCAATTGCACTCATTTTGGAACTTTCCCGACCATTCGGAAAATTTCTAGAACATTCTCGATCATTCTAAATCGATCATAATAAATTGCACTAATTTTGGAACTTTCCAGATCATTCTGGAAATTTCTAGAACGTTCTCGAACATTCTAACTCGATAATAACAGTTTTGAACATTTTGGAACTTTCTAGATGAAGCCAGAAATTTGTAGAACTTTCTCAAAACATGCTATATCGATTATAATAGTTTGAATTCACTCTAAAATTTTCTATATCATTCCAGATATTTGTTGAACTTTCTAGAACATTCCAGATCGATTATAACCGTTTTACACATTTTGGAACTTTCCATTCCAGAAATTTTGAGATCTTTTCAGAAGTCCTCATGAGTTAGAAAAGGACAGCAATATATGTTTTAACATTTTCGCCACCCACAACCACCCCCTTCCACCCACCGCGACCAAACTCCCTTACTACCACCTGGAGACCAAGGGGTATTTACCACCCCAAAGGGAAGTTGATTGGGGTTGGTGGTGATTGAGAAAACTGCGTATTTACGTACCCACAAAAGCATTTTATATATATTATTAGATGTAGTACTTTCAATGTACGGATTATTTTTCTATTGTTGTTTCTTGATTACTAATGACCTATACATTCATCCCTCAAAATATACGCCAAGACTTTAGAAGGGCCTTATATAATTATTTCAAAACATCGATGTTTTGAAGAACAATGTTACATCCCTAAACGTCCTAAATCGGAGCGACGCGATTACACTTTCCTGTTTAAGGAAGCAGAGCGGTTGGGACCTTCCTATCTCACTACTTAGGACACTAACCGTTCTTTCTGCGATTACACGTTCCTATTTCCTAGTTAGGATCCTAAAAATAGGAAGGTGTAATAAGTGCTTAAGGCTTGCTTCGCTTGCCCCATGGTATAAATCCTGCCCCACGGATCAAAAAAAACAACTTGATTTTTTTGTTCCGTGGCTTGCCCTAAATATTTCCAATACGAAAAAAAACTTTATAGTAAAAATTTGTTTTAAATGCTTGTCGCATCACTAAAATGTAGGGATATTTTTCCAAAAAATATTACGAAAGTATTACTTTTTTATTATTCTGATTATTTCCGATGCTGGCAGAATTGTCTCAGAGAAGTTGCCATTCTTCATAAAAAAAACAATAATATGTCAAACAAAAACCAAAACCGTTGAAAAAAAAAAACAAGATTTTCAAATCGCAACGGCGAATAACAACATTTTACGATACGAAACAACTTGGAATCGACTGTGGAAATGAAATTGTTTGTTTTTCAATCTAAGTACAAAAAGTGAGGGGTTCATGATTCACGTAAATCTGGGAACTGAAAAACTAGTAAACACTAAACATGTTGCACAAGTGGAAACAAATACTTACTAATTGGGTAAGGATTTTGAATTTTGGTATGTCTTATGTATTTAGTTTATTAATGATAACTTAATGTATGTATTACTACTAATAACTTCGCTGAACGAAATAGTATTTTTTGTAAAGATGTTTTCATATAACAAAGATACTAATAAAATTTGCAGGTAAACTGTTATTTCAATGAAAGCAACAAAAACGTACAGTCGGTAAGCTTAGAATCCCTTTTGAACATTATCTCTCATTTACGAGAGAATTTAAATTTGGATGAGTCAAAGTCTTCAGTGCTAGAAGCTCAAACAGTTGAAGATTTCATATCTGAAAAGTACCCAGAGTTCAAATTTGAAAATGGAACAGTTCAGGTGACCAATGAGGATGAATTATATATTGTGGCCTCTTTACTTCTATTCTTTGTGTGTGTGAGTTCTAAGGATGTGAACTTTAAAAATGCTATGTGCAGCTCACTCAATGGTGAAGATCAGAAGGTCATTCTGATGTTCAGTAAAGCCCTGATGGCATCTTCTCCAATAACACATAGAGATGTGCAGGCAGCTATAACAGGTATTTTATTGTTTGACAGTTAAAGTATCAGTTATGTATTATTATTACTTCATATTTGAATGCAGCTGTTGTGTGCCAGCTGCCACTTTAGCAACATTTTTTGCCTGCCATTTAAGGGCAGTGTGTGGTTGGGATTAGTTGATGTGTTTTGCTTCATAATGTGGGATATAGTAAAATGTAGACCATTGCTTATTTAATTAAAACATACAAACAAATATATTCTTATAGAAAATGCAAATGAAGAATGTTTTTGACTAAGGGACAAAGTTAGTATGGCATTTTATACCTTTTCTTTCTTATTTGGATGTTAAATTAATATTATATATAATATTGTATATTTAATTACAAAGCTTGGGGTGGGCACCAGTGGAAACATCGTTTTTTTTAAACAAATACTATTGCAGAGGCTTGCGGACAAGAAATAGCAGTAATGGAAGGCAGCAGTTTAGCCACAGTCGCTGAGACACCTCCAGCATTACGGTCACTGCACAGTGAAGTAAGACGGTTGCAAGCGGCACTTGATGCTGAGAGGTTTGACCGTAATTATCTGCAAGACGAGTTGACCAGGACTAATATGCGAATGGAAAAACTTTGTAAGTTTTTTTCTTGCCTGTTTAATTTATACCATTAATATTTAAAAAAATGTTGTATCAAGTATTGTTTAGGAGATGTGAGTTATTGAATAAATCACCATGGATGATTCCTAGGTAAAGAAGTAATAATTCTAATTAGTCCGTCAGTTAGATTATCATTGGACACATAGTTTTTGCTTTACCAAATTATTAAAAAAATACTAAGATAAAGTGATTCAAAGTTCAGGAGAGGGGGCTCATGACGTCACATGTAAAAAGTGTACTCTAAAGTGATGTCATGCGGAACTTCAATATCTTCATGCTTTTTTTTTTAAATGACAAAGTAAAAAATAAGTGTCTAATATTTTTTGATGTAAAAAGACTAAATAGATTTTTTTTGTCATCTAGTCATTCAGGTATACCTTAATCAAACTTAGTCTGCCCAAAAACACTCACAATGTTTTTTTTGGTGCTATGGGTTTTAGTTTAGCTTAGTTTTTGAGATAGATCCTATAACAAAATGGTCTAAGACTGTAAATTTTCTCTTTTGTTTTACCCTAATTTCTTTATTTTATTTTTTATTCAACATATAAGTTTTGTGACAACTATCTACCCAAAATATCCAAATATGGTATTTAATTATGTCTGTAACACATTCGGTTTATGAGCTAGATGACATAAGGACAGTGTACAAAAAATAAACCTGCCAAGTGTGTGTATAGAACACAAGTATACATACTACTTTTTGGGTTACATTTTCAGAATTTTCCATGTGTAAGTAATCTCACATTTATCCGTAAGAAGTAACTAACTGTTAGGACCTATAAAACTTGCCTGAAAGTACATAATTTTGGGGCCTGCTACTGATACTAACTTTTATTTATAGTAAACGACAAAGAACAGTTCAAATTGGACATACTGAATTTGAAATCAAGGATATCTCTTTGTGGCCATGAGTCTGAAGATCGCTCGTCAAAAGAAGATGCCAATAGTTCAGACAAACTTACTCGGCAGTTACAGGAGATGGAGGAACGGCTTGTTGAAGTCCAGTGTCAGTTGGAAAATGTTGTGTATGAAAGGGATACATGTAAGAGTAAGGTAAGGTATTGTTAGACATGCTTTTTTTGTTTGTTTTATTTTAATATTTCAAGTAAGAAATATTTTGAAAAAATACCTCATATAATATTCTGTTATGACACATTCACTGGCCGTGCTCAACATATACGGCAACTTTATTTCGAGACAGCTTTAGTGTTTATGCTCAGTTATAATGTTTATCCCCCAACCTCGGGGATTTTGTCATTGAACCCGTCGTATATTTTTCCTATGACCTTCCTAAGAAAATTAGAGCATAGCGTTTATTCGCTCAAAGAGCAGCTCGTCTTGGGAAGTACCTCCACCTTATAGAATACCGCAGCCAAATAACTTTGTTGTGTTTCGCGTGAGTAAGGTTGCTAGAGGTCATTGGGGAGGGGGAAGGATCGGTAACGCGTGAGTGATGCCTCGTTTGTTGCAAAGGGCTAATTTAATGAAACTGCTCACAACATTTCACTAGAATCGGTCGAGAAATGCCACCCGTACCTAGAGGAGACAGCCGGACATCTAGACAGACATACGATTTTTTTTTTGCCCAAGCTGAAACAGAGATGCTTCGCTGGCACTTTGCTTTTCGGACAAAAAAAGAATCTACCCATGTTCATTTCTGCACCAAAATTCAATCACCTTATCATTGTTCTTTTATTTACATCTCCCTATCTAATGGTATAGAGCCTTAAACAAAAAAACCCTTTTAGCTGGAAGAGTTAAAACAAGACCGTGACAAATGGTTCTCGTTAAGCCAACAAGAGTCGGTCCGCGTCACTCAACTAGGCGAGGAGTTGGATACGGAAAGACGTCACGTGAACTCTCTTCGCGAGCTGGTGGCGGAGCTGCGACAGCACAATAAACTCAACGGCCTTGACTCGAGTATGTTGGAGTGCGACGATCCCGATGCTAGTATTCAATCTTTGCAGCATAATTTGTGTAAGTATTTTTTGACTACATCATACAACATCTAGTTTTAAGTTATTCATGTTTCAAAATTTTATAGAAAAAATAACCTTATTCCTTTATTATAAGGTTTATCTTTAAAATCATTCCTTGATGATAGATTTAACTGATTAAACTATCGCAGCTGATGGGGTTTTGCGTTAAAATATCAATATGGAAAACGAGGAGCCTCCTAGGATAAAGGTAAGGACTTACCAGGAACTCCAGGAACTCCTATTGTAATCCAACACAGTAATAAGCACCACTATTTCACAACAAATCACAAAGTTTTAATGCTCCTCGGTCTGTAGCGTCTTTCGTACTGAATCTTGCGGGATTGCGAGACGCGCGCGTTACGTTTACTCACACACATGCGTTCAGCGATGCGTCACCGAAGTATGTAGAAGATTCCCGAAGTTCTTTTCTCGCTCACACATATGATGTGGGAAAAGGAGAGGAATCGGGAAGCAGAGGCTCGTCATTGATACTCAATATGAGTAGGTTTCTACTATAAATATTATTATAGGTATTTTGGCCTAAACATCCTCCGCCGCCTTGAGAATACGTAGTGTTCTCAAAAGAAAGAAAAAATAATTAATTATAAGAACTAATTACAGATTATAATAATTACTAAAGTACTGAATATAAGATGCGGTATGATTAATTTTTATTGTGAGGGTAATGGACATAACTTGACAATGGGTCTTTTGAATGATCCATTTGAAGTTTTTACTAAAGCGACGCGGATATTTCCATCCTTGCCAGGATAAACTTGTGATATTATGCCCAACGGCCAACGTAAAGGGGGAATATCATCTTGATGTATAAGAACCACAGTACCAATCTTAATGTTATCTTTATCAATGAGCCATTTCTGTCTAACTTGAAGATTATGTAAATATTCTATACGCCATCTTTTCCAATAGCTACACACCATCTGATCTAATAATTGTTTCCGACAACGTAAAGATATGGTTTCCTCGGACACATTCTGAAGCGGCAATGAAGTCAATGGTGAAGCCATTATAAAGTGAGCGGGAGTAAGAGGCTCCGGGTAGGGATCCTCAGATAAAATGTAAAGCGGTCTAGAATTTAAGACTGTTTCAATTTGGGTAAGAACAGTGAGGAGCTCTTCATATGTGAGGAGCTGCGAACCGATAACACGGTATAAATGAGTTTTAATCGATTTTATATTAGATTCCCACAATCCTCCGAAATGTGGGGCGCGGGGTGGAATCATTTTCCATTCAATGCGGTACTGATCGGTAAGTAGTTCTTGTAATTGAGCTTTAGCTCCGACAAAGTTAGTTCCGTTATCGGAGTAAAGAAAAGAAACAGGTCCTCGACGGGAAATGAATCGCTTAAAAGCGGAAATAAAAGTATCTGATGACACATCAGTTGCCAATTCGATGTGTACAGCTTTGGTTACTAAGCATATAAACAAACAAATATATGCCTTTTGGCTCTTTTGACCTCTGCGTCTACATAATGTTACTTTAATGGGTCCAGCATAGTCAACGCCCGTATGCACAAACGCTTTGGTCTCCTGAACGCGGCAAGAGGGTAAATCAGCCATTTTTGGGCTGAGAAATGAAGGGGAATTTTTAAAACAAAAGTTACATGAATGTACTCTGTGTCTAATGACACTTCTAGCGGACAGTATCCAATATTTCTGGCGCAACAGTGAGCTCAGAAGATTGGCACCAGTAGTGCAATGAGCACGGTGAAAATAGTCTATAATAAGATGAGTAACGTGGTCATGTTTAGGTAAAAGAGCGGGATGCTGAGCTTCATACGGAAGATTTGCATTTGAAAGTCTACCTCCAATTCTAATAATTTTATCTTGATCTATAAAGAGGTCAAGTTTTTTAAGAGGGGAAGATAATTTAACTTTTTGAATATTATTAAATAAATTTTGAAAATGAACTTGTTGTACAGAGCGTATTAAATATACTTCAGCTTTATTTAGCTCAGAAGCTGTGATGCGGCTGTGACCTTGATCACGAGAAATTATGCGAGAAAATCTAAGTATGTATACTATTATACGTAATATTTTATTCCATGATGAGTATTTCAGAGCAAGCTCGTAAATTAAATTAGGCTCAACAGAAGAAGGAATGGAAGTGGCTAAGTCATCCATATATAGTTCACGCGAAGCTACTTCAGCAGCGCGAGGGAATAGGTTTTTCTCATCCGAGCATAACTGGCGCACAGTGCGCATGGCTAAAAACGGACTGGACTTAAGACCGAATGCAACTCGGTTAAATTGAAATACGCGGATCGGATCATTGGGATCAAAGCGGAATAATATTTTTTGATATTTTCTATGCTCATCAATAACAGCAATTTGTATGTACATTTGTTTTATATCTGCTGTAATAGCAATGGGAAATAAGCGGAAGTTCAGTAATACAATAAACAAGTCAGATTGTAAATTGGGTCCCGTATGTAAAATATCGTTTAATGATATGCCATTGTGACATTTAGCACTAGCATCGAGTACTATACGAACTTTTGTTGTTTCTTTGTCTTGCCGTACGACGGGATGGTGTGGTATGAAGTACCCTTTATCATGGTCGTCAGAATCGGAAGGCAATATTTCAGATAAGTATCTAAGTACTCCTGTATAACCTCATTATAACTAGCGCGTAGCTGTGGATCGCGTAGCTTGGTACGCTCCAAAGCAAGTAAACGGCGGTGAGCAACGGAACGGGAATCACCTAACACGTCAGGATCCTCACGAAAAGGTAATATCTGCCTGCGGAGTCCCGTGAGAAGTTACGAGAGAACAGCTGTTCACACTCCTTTTCGGCCGAGCTCATACATATTTGCGCGGGAATTTCTTCGAGCTCCCAAAATTTAAGTAGGGAATCATCTAAAGAAATAGTAAGGTCATTGGGACCAGAAATGAAAAAAGTCGCGGTATTAAAATAAGTGGATGCATTTTTATTAATATTAGAGTTAGCGGGAACGTCGCCCATAAGAATATAACCGAACACGGTTTCAAGGGCAGAAGGAGCGGGAGGTGCAATAATTTTTTGACCTAATAATAAAAATGGGAACAATTGTGCCCCGAGAACTACTTCGACCTCTCCGGGGATGTGCCACAGAGGGTCAGCGAGCGGTAAGTTACCTAAATGTTGCACTATAGAAGTCTCAACATATTCAGTCGGTAACCTGTCAGTAATGCAATCAACGACAAGAGCGGTAATATTATAAAAATATTTTTTATTTTTCGCGGTTATTTTAAGTTGAACGTAGCCGTGAATAGGACGCGAAGTGGATCCTACACCCTTTATAAAAGAATTGCTAAGCGGTATTATATTTAAATTTAGTTGTTTACAACAGGCAGTTGTAATTATGTTGTTTTGAGACGCGTTATCTATTAAACATCTAACTGAAATATATTTATTATCCTTATTAGACGCATAAACTTGAGCGGTTGATAAAAGTACAGTAGTATGGGAAGGATTTAATTTATTAAAAGAATCGCGTTCGTTATCATTATTCTTATCAACTCGCGCTCGGGTGCATAGCGACACCGGTTGAGGAGCGTCCGTAGCGTTAGAAGGAGACGCGGTCGGATGCGCGGGCGAGGCTGCGCACGGGAGCGGTCGCGGCGCGGCGCGGGCGGCGGCGGACGGCTGCGCGCAAAGCTGCGCGATGCGGTTATCGCTATTATCAAGACGCGCCGAGTGAGAGGGACGCGTGTCAGAAACTATTTGTTGCGATTGCGAATTGCTATCCAAATGAAAAGAGAATGATGGTGTTTATTACAAGTTTTACAACCATACGACGACTTACACTGAGAAGCAGTATGCGTAAGGCTGAGGCAGTTTACACAGCCTCTTTTAGATTTAATAAAATCTAAACGATCTTTAGTATTAAGTGCTTTAAAAGAGGAACAATAAAAAATCTGATAGTGATCAGATTTATTACAAAATAAGCAAGTGCTTTTATTATTATTATCGCGTGCAAGGAAAGCATGGTGGACTGTATGTGAATTACGCGGTTGAGAACGAGAAGCGGGCGGATTATTAAGGTTGCTACCGACTGGGGCGGTTCGCGCGGAGCCAGCAATTGGCGTAGAAGTGCGGTCTAATATTTTTACTTGCGATTTAATAAAATCAACAAAATCCTTATAAGAAGGAATTTCTTTATTCCTCATAAACATTTCAAAGGAATTAGCGGTTGCGGGATCTAACTTCTTTAAAGCTAAAGAAAGTAAGATAAAATCTTTCATATCTTCAATACCTAACTGTTCCAAAGCAGATACAGAAGCGTGGAAAGTTTCAATGAACGTATTTAAAGACGCGGAATTATTTAATGCGGGTTTAATATTGAATAAATTAGACATGTAGTGTGAGCCTAATGCTCTTTTATCTTGATATTTTTGAACTAAGCTGTCCCAAATAGAATTATAATTATCACCGGACGGTATAATACCTGCCGTGATTTTTAAAGCATTTCCTGTTAATTTACCTACAAGATATTGTACTCTTTGAGAATTCGAAAGATCAGGATTTGAATGTATATTAGATTTAAAAGATTCAAAGAAGACGGGCCAATTTTCTATTTTTCCATCAAATGACGGAATTTGAATTGGTGGTAGTTTGATACGACCTTTATATTGGGACGGAATAGTATTCTGCGCGGACACATTCGACGTAATATTTGTCTTACTGACGATAAGAGAACGAACCCTTTCTATTCGGGTGTACACTGTATCAAATGAAATCATTTTTTTATAATCAATCTTATATTCTGGATCAAGTTGCATATTTAACGCGTTAATTGTATCTAAATTGGCACTAAATTCATGACGAATTGTACTAATAATTTCAGTGTCCGCCATGAATGTCTCTGAGGAACGAAGGTCTGCACTCGCGGATGTGGAAACATTCTTAGAAGAATCATATAAGAACGATAATTGTTCAAAAATAGCTTCATTTTTAGCTTCCAATATTTGAATTTTAGTTTCAATAGCTTCCATTGTGAAAGATTGCGTAATAATAAATTGCAAAATTACCTAATTAAAGTAAAATGACGTAGGTAAGTAGGTAGGTATATCCAACAGTTTAGGCACCTACCTATATAGGTATGAAAGTTTATTTCAAGTCGACAGACAAGGCTCATAGAATGCAATTATATGCGTAGTAATAGTACAAATAGTAAGTACGTATTGCGGTTATTAGTACACCATATGATTTCGTATAATAAGATACGAATCGGTACCTATAAAATCTAAGTCCTAAAAATATGGAGGAGCGGCGGCGGTATTGAATACCTAACTACTTTTTATCACGATTGGCGTGGTAAAAATGGCGGGAGTACGAAATATCGTATTTATATAGTCTAAAACCTATTTATGAGGTATAAGACTTGCGTATTATGAGGTATATACCTATTTAGAGGCATAAAACCTATAGAAAGCGGGAAATTATACGTGATTTGATATGAAATTAAATTACTGTAATGGCTGACTCAAAATGAATCCGCTCGAAGGCGTACCAGAAAAAATGATGGGTTTTTGCGTTAAAATATCAATATGGAAAACGAGGAGCCTCCTAGGATAAAGGTAAGGACTTACCAGGAACTCCAGGAACTCCTATTGTAATCCAACACAGTAATAAGCACCACTATTTCACAACAAATCACAAAGTTTTAATGCTCCTCGGTCTGTAGCGTCTTTCGTACTGAATCTTGCGGGATTGCGAGACGCGCGCGTTACGTTTACTCACACACATGCGTTCAGCGATGCGTCACCGAAGTATGTAGAAGATTCCCGAAGTTCTTTTCTCGCTCACACATATGATGTGGGAAAAGGAGAGGAATCGGGAAGCAGAGGCTCGTCATTGATACTCAATATGAGTAGGTTTCTACTATAAATATTATTATAGGTATTTTGGCCTAAACAGCAGCAATAAGGTTATTTTTTCTTCAACATTCTTATATGTCAAATAGTAAATAACATATGAACAGCATATATTCACAATTATGTATGATGTTTCATTTTGTAGCTGTCTGCAGCGAAGTCTGTGCTAATGTGGTAGAAGTTCAGCTAGGAGAGGAAAGGGCTAAAATTGTTGTTCTCAAACAAAATATTCAAAGTTTACAGGTAAGTTCAAGAAAAACGCGGGTACCTATATACGTAATTAAATCTTGAGTAGTATTTTCATTGGCTAATAATTTCTGGGTTTTGTTTTATAGGAACAAATAAATCAACTCAAACAAAAAGCCGAAAATGATAAACAGACATATGAAAAAATTCTATCAGAAAAGGATAATGACATATTTAATTTGAAACATCGCATCAATGAAGAAATTGAAGATAAAAACAAATTGAAAATTTATTTCAATGATGAAGTTTCTAAACTTAATAATGAAATTAACGAATTGGAACAGATGCTTAAAGATAATAATGAGAACTCTAGGCTGGCCATAGAGAAAAAGATGGAAGAAATCCAAATTCTACAGGAAGAGAAACTATCTCTTTTACAAAGTCTTTCTGATGAAACAACAAAACTGGAGACAATAATAAAGCAATTAAAAACTGACATAGATAATGAAAAACAATCAAAACGGACAATGAAAGATAGTTACGAAAACCAAATAATGAACCTTAAAGAAAAGGTACTAAACAGAAATAATGAACTGGTCGAACTGCAGAACAATGTGTTAGAGAAAAGTGAAATGATTGAATCACTACATCATGACCTGCGGAAAGAAAAGGAGCTGAAAGAAGAACTTTCCAATAAGTATTACAATGACATGTCACAACTAGATGAACTAAAAAATAGCCTCGAGAACAAATTATCTCATAAATATGAAGAAACAAATGATTTACAAACAAAATTGGCAAAACAATCCAATCTTATTGAGGAATTAAATAATAACATTGATAAGCTTCAAATTTCATTGTCCGACTTCAGAGAAAATTGCCGAATATTAGAAGAAACTAATAACAAATTGCTAGCTGATAAAGAATTATGTAACCATAAACTTGAAGAGAGTTTCAAGCAATTTAATAATCAGAATACTTTATTTAGGGATGAAAAAGAAAAATTGTTGTACAGTTTAGATGAGAAAAAAGCTATTGTAAATTCACTCCAAATGCAGCTACAAAACGAAATACAGTTCAAAGTTTTATTGCAAGATGAATTGAAACAATTGCAAAATTCTAATACTCAATTAATTGAAGAATGTAATAATCATAATGGCGAACTATCTAAATTAAATAAAGTAATTATAGACAGAGACAAAACAATTGATGCAATGGATATGTATTTACAAGAAGAGAAAAATAAACATGAGAAATTAAAATTAGAATATGATGGCAAATTGAAAGAGAAGTCTGATATTCTTCAGGCTAAAGAAAAAAGTATAAAATTACTAAAAGAAAAACGCCACAAAAATGAGGAATTAACAAAAGCAACAAATAATAAATTGAGAAAGGAAAAAGAAACTTTGGAAGGCAAAATTATTTCATTGAATAATGAAAAAGATATTATTGAAAATAATAAAAATGATTTATTTAAAGAGAATTCACAGTTGCATGTACAATTAGAAATATTAACTCAAGATGCAGAAGAACATAGTAAAAGTAAGCTAGGTTCATACATAATATTATTATTAAGAACCTATTATCCAATTGATAATCTGCATTATTATTTTTTCCAGATATGATTTCCATAGAACAGAAACTTAAGGAAGGAATCCTGAGATATACACAACTCGAAAACAACTTTGATACGGAAACATCTAAAATGATAATTAAATTAAATGAAACTGAAAAGAAAATCATAGAGCTTAGTTTATGTTCCAATAAAACTATAAAATCTCAAGAGTTACAAATACTAACACTTAATATAGAAGTTGAGAATCTTAAAAAAGCTATTGATAATGATAAAGCAAATTTGTTATCAATCAATAAAGAAAAAGAGGCTTTACTTCAAAAATTAAATGAAGAGTTCACTTACAAAAATGAAATAGAACAAGAGTATCAAAACCAGTGTACAATTTTGGAAAATGTTAAAGCACAATTCAATTCAGAAATTATTAGCAAAAACAATACGATAGATGAATTGGAAAAGGAACTAGGATCTGTTCTTAAGACTGTCACACAGAAAACTGAGGGTAAGGATATCAATTATTTTATATTTTTATAAGAATAACTAGCTTCCGTCCCGCGGATCCACCCGCGTTCCCAAGGAATATATTGTTTTCCCGGTATAAAAAGTATCATATGTGTTAATCCAGAACATATTCTATCTGTGTGCCAAATTTCATCCAAATCCATTCAGTAGTTTTTTCGTTAAATATACACAAACATCTTCACATCCTTACAAACTTTCACATTTATAATATTAGTAGGATGTACATTTTAGAAACAAGCATATTATGGTTGGTTATATTATTATTACAGGTATAAAGATTTTAGAAGCCAAGCTTTCCGAGGGCTCACAAGCATCTAAGAAGTTGAACCTCGCGAAAAAAACGGAAATCAAAGCACTAAAGAAGAAAATTAACGAGGTAGAAACATTTAATAATGAGTTAAAACAGGACCTTAAAAAAGAGACCGAGAGTAAAATACAAGCAATAACCGCGCTGCAAAAAGAAAATGAACAATTACACTTTACCATAGAAGAAGACAATAGTCACCATGAGGTTTTAGTAAAAGAAAAAGACAGTATCATTGACAGATTAGAGCAACAATTGAAAGAGAAGGCAGAGCAGCTGGAATCTATACGAAAAGATTACGAGGATATTACATTAACAAGTGAGAAGTTTAAGGTCCAAATGCAAGAAAATAATCAATTGAAAGAAGATCAAATCATACAATTAAATACGCAAATTCTATCTTTGGAGCAAAGTATTTTAGATGCTAGAAATGTGATTAAAGACTTAAATGTTTCATTGCAAGAAGCTATATCACTTGCTCAGGAAGATAGGAATTTGTTCGAGAATAAATTGACTTCTGAAAAGGCTGCTCGAGATGCTATGGAAACAGAAAAGAAAAAGCAAGCACAACATTATAAGAATCTTGAAGCTAGTAACAATGAGCTTTTGGATGAAAGGTCGGTCTTGATGGAACAATTATCAGAAGAGAGATCAGTGAGGAAATTAGTTCAAGAAGAGAATCATGTGTTGTTGATAGAAAAAAAAGCTATGGAGCAACAATTGCATGCCGAAGAAGCTGAGAAAAAAAGTGCTTTAGAAGACAAAGTGCGCCTCACTCAACAACTTGTAGAAGAAAAATCGGGTCAAAAAAATAATTATGTTCAAATGCAAAAAAATCTTCAGTTGAAAAATGATGAAATTGATAAATTGAACAATCAAATTACGACTTTTGAAGAATTAAATTTGGCATTGCAAAAAGCGATAGCCGATGAAGAGCAGAAACATGTTCGAAGTGTGCACGATAGGTTGGTACTTGAAAATGAACTGGCCAAAGCAAAGGCTGCTCGAGATGCTATTGAAATAGAAAAGGGAAAGCAAACACAGGAATTGAATAATCTTTTAGAAAATAATAATGAACTATTGAATGAAAAGGTTATATTGAGGCAAGAACTGTCAGAAGAGAGATCAGTCAGAAAGATGGTTGAAGAAGAAAAACATGTATTGTTGATAGAAAAGAAAGCTATGGAGCAACAATTGTTTGAAGAAGAAGCTGAGAAAAATACTATTTTAGAAGACAAGGAGTGCCTAACTCAACAACTTGTAGAAGAGAAATCCGCCAGAGAAATATCTGAGATTGAAAAAGAAAATTTACTAGCTGAAAATCAAGAATTAATCAGAAAACTGTCAGAAGAAAAAATTTATGAAGATACATTGTGTAAAGAAATACGTGATCTTGTTCAAGATAAAGAGTTATTGAAGGAAAAAATTCATATTTTCGAGGAAGAGAAATCTCAGTTAACTAAAGATCTTTCAGAAACAAGAGCAGATAAAGACACACTCTTCAAGGAGAAAGAAAATCTGATTGTTGCAAATGAAACTTTGAAACATGATGTAATGGAAAGTAACTCATTTAAAGATATTCTTGTAAATGATAAAGAACTATTGATGGTAGAGAAACAAGCAATAGCAACGTCTTTGGATAAAGAAAAAGCGGCGCGTGATGCTATCGAAACTGAAAAATATCAATTGAAAGACAATATAAATGAATTAAAAAAACAATTCAGTACAGAGTTGATTGGTAAACAAAAGGAAATGGACAATGTAGAAGTTGAGTTTAAATTGTTGAAAAGAGACTTTGACGGTAAGTTAGCTGTATTATATGAAAATATATATATTTTTCATTATACCTGGTACAAGCTATGATTAAATTTAACTGTGAATGCTAAGAAAATCCGTGTGGCTTTGGATCGGACTGTATGTGCCGACCCGAACAACTTGTAATGTAACCATATAAATCTATACACTAAAATATCTCTAAAACATCTAACTCAAGCAAATCCAAATCCTTGATTTGGACACGGTTTTACATTTATGTATGGTTTTATATTTATTCTTTAAATTTATGTTATATTTTAGAACATGAAGAAAAGAGTAAAAAACTGTCAACAGTTTTGTTTGACGGTTTGAACAAGATTGTGCAGAAACTCCAAAATGAAAATATCACCAATGAAGCATTACAGAAGTTATTAACGACTGAAAATGAAGATATGAGTGCCACGGACAAATGTGACTTGTTGGTAAACATTGCCGATACATTGACTACAGAGTTGACGGTGAGGAAGAATTTGGAAAACGCTCTGAAACACGAAAACACTGCCTTATCAGAAATGCGCAAGATTTGCGAACAGAAGGAAATGCAAGTGCTTGATCTGCAAACAGAGATAAAACGTGCTCAACAGGTCATTAGTGAGAACAAGATTGGTAAGTTATGATTACTTCACTTATGTCTCCACTTGTTTAAAAACAAAAACATAAATTTAGTAGTAATATAGTAGAATTCCCAAGTTCCCAATACATGTTTCTTCTATGGTTTTAGTATTGATTGTCAAAGGACATCATCTGAGTTTAGTCCAATGATTGTTTTGTGACAGATTTGTAACAGGTTGACACATGTAGGTAGATAGATCATACTTGGATTAGCACTGTTTGGTCTAGTAAATCATATAAATCATTTGAAACGTGGGAGAAATCATGGGCGGACATTAGTAATTTATTAAGTTAAGCCAATTCAATCAATCAATTAATTATTTTCTTTTAGAACTTTCAAAACGTACCGAAACCTACAATACGTCACTAGAATCAAAATCAAGGGACATTCAAACACTGCAACTCGAGAATCAATCGTTACATAATGATTTGAATGATGTAAAGCTGCAACTAGAAGTTAAAGTCCACTCATTGAAGGAAAAACTAATTGACAATGAGCACTTAACGGACAAACTTAAAGGGACATACGAGTGTCAGATAGAAAACTTGAATGTAATGATAACAAAATTAACTAATTATTTGAAAGAAAAGTCGATCGAGCTGGACGCATTGAGGAAGGAGAAGGAACGACTTCAACTGGTTATTGAAGATAATAATAAAGGTAATGTAGACTTATTTATTCCTGTTCGTCTCTGATTTATACTAGCTAGATCTATAACCATAATATTTTTTTCCATTTTTTAGCTATCAAATCTTTGGAAGAAGAAGTGAAATCTGAAAAGCAGAAACAAGAAAAGTTGATTGAAGATTTCGAATCGGAAAGACTTGTACTCAAAAATATGGTGACAGTAACAGAATCTGTTATGGATGATCAAAAGATCGGTTTTAACAAATTTATAGCGGAACATTTAAAAACCAATGAAGTACTGAAAGAGGAAAATAAAGTTTTGAAGGAATTGATTGAGTCCGAAAAGGAAAAGCTATTTGTCAAGCTGCAAGAAAAAGAAACAGCTTTAGAATCCATATTCAAAGAGATGGCAGAAGTGAGAAATGTAAAGGCAGAGTTAGAACAGAAACTGAATATGGAAAATGCAGATTTGAATAAAGAAATTAGCTCATTAAAAGAAGAACTGGATGATGAAAAGATCGGTTTTAACAAAGTTATAGCGGAACATTTAAAAACCAATGAAGTACTGGAAGAGGAAAATAAAGTTTTGAAGGAATTGATTGAGTCCGAAAAGGAAAAGCTAGTTGTTAAGTTGCAAGAAAAAGAAATAGCTTTAGAATCCATATTCAAAGAGATGGCAGAAGTGAGAAATGTAAAGGCAGAGTTAGAACAGAAACTGAATATGGAAAAGGCAGATTTGAATAAAGAAATTAGCTCATTAAAAGAAGAACTGGATGATGAAAAGATCGGTTTTAACAAAGTTATAGCGGAACATTTAAAAACCAATGAAGTACTGGAAGAGGAAAATAAAGTTTTGAAGGAATTGATTGAGTCCGAAAAGGAAAAGCTATTTGTTAAGCTGCAAGAAAAAGAAACAGCTTTAGAATCGGTATTCAAAGAGATGGCAGAAGTGAGAAATGTAAAGGAAGAGTTAGAAAAGAAACTGAATATGGAAAAGGCGGATTTGAAAAAAGAGATTAGCTCATTAAAAGAAGAATTGAACTCTAAAGACTCGGACATTGAAGCACTTAAAACTGATAAAAATAGATTAACTGAGGTGATAACCAAATACGAGAAAGGTAAGAAGTCTAAAATCGTTTCAATAAGACGTTTTACTAGTAATATCACTGTACCTGCTAACTAAAATTAAAAATTTATTACAGATATACATACATTAGAAGAAAACAACAATGAATTGAAAATTGAAAAGGACTCTCTTGAAGTCGAATTGGAATGTAAAGTAGTAAAACTGACAAAGGAATTAGATGACCACAAACAAATAAATAATAAATTACAAGCTACATTGGAAGCGAAAACTCTTGATATCTGTGATATGCAAACTAAACTTGAATCACTTCAAAAGGAAATAAGTGAATTGTTAGATGAAAAAAATAAAATCGAGCAACAGAAAATGGAGTGTACTTCCAATTTCCATGCAGTAAAAATTTTGTTGGAATCTCAGGTACTGAAGGAAAGTAATGAATTGAAAAAGCTGAAAACTGAAAATGCACATCTCACAAGTATTATTGAAGGCAATAACACTGGTATGTACCTTTACATTATCCATTTAAATTTTTAAGGGAAAATATCTAATATTACAAACATGTTACTTGTTTCAGTAATTAAAAACTTTGAGCTTCTCGTTCAACGTGAATTAGAAAATAATCAACAGCTTCGTGAAAGTGATGGTCTGGAAAAAGAAAATCTCGTCAACAAATGCTCCATCCTACAAGAATATCAAACCAAAGCTGAGAGAGTATTAGACGATAGACAAAAAGATATCAATACACTAAAAGAAGAAGTAAAGACTTTACACGAAAAAGTAGTTGGTTATGAACAACAAATAAAGAAGAAAGAAGATCTCCTAGCTGAGATGACTAGAGAAAAAGATACGATCATAAGCAATATTAACAAAGAACTTCTTGAAGAGAAAGCTGCTAAAGATAAGTATAAGAATGAACTAGAGTCTGTAAATGAGTTGAAGAAAAAATTTGAAGAAATGAATAAAGAACAAATAAAACACTTGAGAATTGAAAACGAAGAGATGTTAAAGGTTATTGGACAAAGAGAGACATGTAAGTTTTTATAGATCTTGCTCGCAAAACTTAATAAAAAACGGTTTTTTATTACGTTTTGTTTTAATTACATTACATCAACAAAATGTTTTGACAGAAAATAGCCCAACATAATCCGGTTTCTCAGGGCTTTATGTTTGGTCCACTCGTTTTTGAGCTGAATACATGAATTTCTTAATTCTCTCTATTTTCTCTGCTAAAATTACTCCTTTTTGTTTGGACTAAATCATTTTTTTTTACAGTTGCTGTGTTAAGTCAAGAAAAGACATCGAGTCATAAATACTCGAGTGATTCCGAAAAGGAGCTCCGCAACCCTCAACAGGTAGATAACATATCATCAGATATCACTCATTCATCTATGGAGAGCTTAAAAACCATATCAGACTTAGAAAAGATAATACACGACAAGAATCGCATGATAACTACACTACAAAGTGATGTCACATACATGAAGACTCTCATGGCAGAATCCGAGAACAAACTGTTAGACGTCACCAAAGAGTTAGAAGTCAGCAAGGAGAACTGTCTGCAACTGTCGAATCAACTCAAAAGAATTGTATACACGAAAAACGAAGAGATCGCCGAACTCAAAAAGCAAGTGACGAAAATGAGCGTCACTGAAAACAGGGCCAGCCAAATTATCAAAGTTTCGGCGAAATACCAAACCATAATCTTGAGGAGAATCGCTGAAATCAAATCTAATACTGTATTAAAGGAGCTGACCAACTTTGGCAACTCGAACAACTGTGATAACGATCTGAGACGTGGACTCAACGCGGGTACAATCACAATGGAAGACCTGGAGAACTTTTTAGAAACGACTGACAAACACTTAAAACGATGCTCGGAAAAGCAATTGGCCTTGCAGAAGGAGAGGGACAGATTGACCGAAGTGAATAGAATAAACGAATCTGAGATAATTAACTTGAAGAAGTTTTTGACTGAGCTGTCTGTCAGCTTCCAAACTTTTAGCTCTGTGAAAGATTTGTACGCGCATAAGTTGAGTAGGGTTGTATCGGTACAACGGACGGTGAGGCGCGAGATTTTGAACTTGGACGGTCAAATTACCGATGCGACAATGTGTAAGTTGGAGAGGGGTTACGCAGCGGTTATGCAGGACTTGTCGGAATGTGCTATGAACTTAGAACGATGGGTGGAACGTTGTATAGGTAGGGCCATATCGCCGGAGAAAATTAAGCAAGCTTTCACGAGTGACGACGAGCGTACTTCCTTGGCACCCACAAGTTTCCAGAACGCCGGTGTGGAAGTGCAACTGGGAGAGTTGGAGAATTCCTTCCAGAAGCTTCTGGAGGAAGTAGCCCGCGCACAGAAACAGGGGGCGGTGGATGTTCAGGCAGTCACTGTGATGGAGGTGCGCGCCGAATACGAGGACAAACTCAACAGAATGAAAGCTAAAATGGTCAGTATATCACCCATACTGTTATTGATATTGCTATACCAGGTTGTGTGGTGGTTCTATCTACAAATGGATTATTAATAAGTGGCTTTTACTTTTGTTTTCGTTTGTTTAGACTTATGAAGTCCGTTAATTTATTTGTTATTTAATAAAACTTGTTTTAATGGATGCTTTTGTTTTATTTCATTGTGTTTGAGTGTTCATTAAAACAGTAGATAGTTCATATGCTTTTATAATAGAGCCGATTGAAAAGGTAATATGTTATTTATTTATGCATGTATGTTTATTTTGCATGGGTCGCACGCATTACGTCCATTTAGTAATATAACGACGTTTTAGATGAGTTAATAATTTCAGAAACAACTGTATCACGAGCAAATAGCTGTATGTACGGAAAAGGAGCGAGAGGAGATAGCAATCCTGAAACGAGAGTTGCAGAAATACAAAGAAAAGTTGGCGACGTCGAGTTTAAAGTACGAGGAGCATATACGGGCTCTTACTCAGGAACTATGGAGTGTTGGAGAGAAGTTCCTTATGAAGAAAGACGAAGCGGAGTGGCTCAGACGCAAGCAACGCTCTGGCTCTCTTATGTCTTTGCAACATGTACACTCGGTATGTTCTTTTGCATTAATAAACTCTTTGACAGTAATGTTGCAGAGAAGTGTGAGGCATCCCTTAAAAAAATGTTTTAAATATATGAAAACAAATGTACAAAAAGAAAAGTACAATTTCAAACCAAAACTTTAACGGCCCACCCTCTTACGTCAATGACTTTAATATTGATTTTGTTATAAATGCATATGCATTCACAAATATATGTATGTTAATACTTTTATTGACCGATAACATTGGTAGCGAACGAACATTCGCATATTTGTCGCTCACAGATATTGTACTCTTGTTTTAGCTTTAGGTATTAAAAATTTACTTTATAATTAGTATTTAATAAACAATGTTATAACAATAATGTTTTAGTCTGGTCTGGTCCCAACGCAAGAGGAGCCATCTCGACCTTCCGACAGTCATTCCCTCCGTTCGCTTCCTATGGCCAATAATAATACACACAAACGTGGTAAGTGTTCCATCCAATACAATCAAGTTATACAAGTTTTTAGGGCGATGATAGCTCAGTGGTAGTGACGTCGGATACCGAGATGAAGGTCCCGGGTTCGAATCCTACAATGAGCTTGAGCTTTCGGTGAAGGAAAACATCGTGAGGAAACCATAGCACGGTGGTAGGGTACTTTGTAGTACCCGCCTGGCTGGCTACCACCCTCAAGTTGAAAATCTGTCGCCAAGCACCTTTCGGTGTGTTCCGATAGCTGCACTTGAGAGCCAGTTCCTTCTAGGCTTTGTGTGCTTACCACCTTCGGCCGCATCATCACTTACCATGGTGAGATTGCAGTCAAACACAGGCCTATAAACAGTAAAAAAAAAAAAAAAAAAAAAAAATCACGACAACGTAAGTTTGCTTCAAAAATAGGTTGTTGTAACATCTGCGGGAACCTATAAATGTGTCCTCAACGCCCTCCGAGTTTATTTTAAATTCTGACCTCAAATATGCACGCAGCCATTTACCCCGGCACCTTTGAAAATTTAAACATATGATGACATTAACAATGCTTTGCTTTTAAGAAATGCACATTAAGTTGCAAGGAATTTTAACTCTTAACTCTATGATACAAAAGCTAAAGTCCTTCACATGTAGTTTGGAGAAATGCACTTAAACAATCTACATAATTTGCATGCAATTTTTAACCTTATCACGATAGTATAAAATCTAATATCGTACAGAAGGACGCGGCCTTCACATGTCTGATGAAGAAGGAGAGGTTTTCGACAACCGCTGTTTAAAGGAAATTACGGCTACACCAAAACGTGATATACCACAGCCACATGCCGGAATGCGTCTTTCGGAACTGCGCTACAGGAACTCACTATGCCTACCGCATCTCAAGAGCTCGTACCCCGCTGAGACACAGTTCGCGGCTGCTGTCGATGAAGAAGATATAAAGGTATGTGAAACAGGTCCCAAGAATTTTTGTAGTGAAGAAATTGAAGTTCTGCTAAAGATATATTTGAAAACTTTATTAGATAATGTTGTTTCATCCAACGTAATGTTTGACTGCAAAAATCTTACAAGTTTGTGAAAAAAAAGTTAGTTATTTAGAATCTCCAATACATTTGCAAGCATCTAAATATTTTCTTTACTTTTACAATTTATAGGTACATTAGATATGGCCAAAGTTCAGGTGTGCAAAAACGCTGTTTTTCGGAGGCTTTGACTGAATTTGTTTCACACTTTTTTAAATTACGCCTAGATATAGTGCACAAGATACTAATTTGTTCAAAACATCTAAAGAAAAATGTTTAACAACGCCATAATAAGTACAGAGGTTTTGTATGAAAAGTATGAAGAATTGAGTGGTAATTCAATGAAAAAATTAATTCCTGAATTTAGTCGTGGTTAAGGATTTAAATTTGAGATTTACTCCATTCTGTTTCATTGAATGTATTATGAACTCTGGTGTTGACGCTGTTGAGGGTAACAAAATAATTGTACGATAATGTGAAAATGGCATTACATAAACTGAGTGAGATTCTAAAAAAATTACGTCTGATGATATGCAATAATATAACTGTAAATGAAAAAATAATAATAACACATACTAAATAATAATAATTAAAAAATATGAAATTAGATGAAAAATTTCCAGTGCATGGCAGCACATTCGTTGGGAGGTAAGCCGCAGAGGAAGGAAGTAGGCATCACCGCTTATAAGAAGCCCGGACCACCCACACCAAGCAAGCAAGCTGGAAGACTGTCTGCGACGGTACTATATATTATTAACTAGTATTTACAGGTCGTTTCACTAAAGCTGGCACGTTCACAGTACTCACACATATGCAATTTCATGATACAGTATGTTTTATTACATTATTGCTTCTAATTAGTCTGTCAATTCTATTGGACGAATGCAACAAACAAACACTCTATATTTATGAGCAACACAAATCTATAACTGTCTCTTTCATACTCATAAGTTAAACCGCGCGAGAGAGAGACGTACAGACTTTCATGATTCACATGCAGTGCGAGGTGACGCCGCACGCTTATTCACAGATTACACAAGCGCAACGTGTAAATGTGTTGAACGTGCCAGCTTTAGTTAACTGACCTGTATGACCTATGTGCCAAAATTCCGATCAGTTCATCCAATTTTTTTTCTAACAGTGCTGCTATCCTTTTATATCTCTTGGTTCTTTGTATCCTTTCTTTTCATAATCTATCCATCTTATCAGTATATATCTATCTATACTAATAATAAACAGAAAGAGTTTTTTTTTGTATAAACGGGCTAATCGTACCGGACAGCTAGTAGAATAAAAAATATATGCATCTCATATTGCGATATATTGGATCTACGATAGTGAAATAATGGTACTATTAAATGAGGGACATCATTTTATACTGTTTCAGGATTCTGAACTACGCGAGTCGCTTCGTGTAGAGGCCGAGCCGCATCCAGGACGCAAGACTAGTACCCCGTCGAGGATTCGCTCGCTATTCCGCACCAACAGAAATGATACCGTCGAAGTGAGTATGACTTAATACTATCTTATTTTATCTTATCTTATCTTGTGCAGGGGCCGAAAATTAACTCGGACACTTCGACCCATTGGGATCTATTGTGGTCCCCTAGATAACTTACTCCTCCGCAAACTCGTTGAAAACTCTTTTCATGAGTTTTACAACAAGGCTAGGACATATGAGCCTATAGTCTTCTGGTTTTGGATATCCAATCTTAAGGCGATGATAGCTCAGTGGTAGTGACGTCGGATACCGAGATGAAGGTCCCGGGTTCGAATCCTACAATGAGCTTGAGCTTTCGGTGAAGGAAAACATCGTGAGGAAACCATAGCACGGTGGTAGGGTACTTTGTAGTACCCGCCTGGCTGGCTACCACCCTCAAGTTGAAAATCTGTCGCCAAGCACCTTTCGGTGTGTTCCGACAGCTGCACTTGAGAGCCAGTTCCTTCTAGGCTTTGTGTGCTTACCACCTTCGGCCGCATCATCACTTACCATGGTGAGATTGCGGTCAAACACAGGCCTATAAACAATAATAAAAAAAAAAATAAAAAAAAAAAAAAAAAAAAAAACCCTAGGAGACTCATTCGCTTACCAGCCAGTGCATCGCACGTGCACAGAAGGTGCTCCATGACTTCCATATGTTCCCCACACAACCTGCACATGGGTCTTGCGGTTAGACCCATCTTCATGTGCATGTCATTGGTTCCAAAGTGCCCAGTAAAGTCCCCAAGCAGGTAGCGGATTTGCCTCCTACTCATATTCCAAATGCATTCCCGGGCTTTAAACGTAGAGCCTAGGAATTTCTTGGGAGTGTTGTAGACCGGTGTTAGACAGCCAATGTGTTCGTTGCCTGTGATCTGCAAACTCCCTAAATGTGGCTTTTACGAGACACGTCGAAATGACTTAATACTAGACCACAGTAACGGTTTGGTGGGGTACTTTTTATTTTACTGTGTATGGGCCTGTGTTTGATTGCAATCTCACCATGGTAAGTGATGATGTGGCCGAAGGTGGTAAGCACATAAAGCCTAGAACGAACTGGCTCTCAACAGCCCCGGATCTAGGATAAAGTCGAACCGGGGCAGAATCTTGATAGTGGCGCCCCCTCTCCAGGGTTTAATATAGCGATTTGCTGATGGTTTTTTACGTTCTGTATCTGAAAATACAACCAGTGCTTTATTGGAAATGGAATCATCTCAGATTTTGTAATATTTCTACCGATTGAGAGGTTGTTTCAATCTGAATCTGATTGCAACAAAGTTACGTAATCCACGTACTGGTTTTCATAGTACAAGCTTAGTTTGGGGTCAGATAGCCGTGTGTGAGGAATGTCACAGGATATTATTTATTTTTCAGTGTAGGTTATCCATTACTGAATTACAGTAAGCACCTACCAAGACAATAATTCTTTTGTTACAGGGAACCCCTCGAAGCCGAAGATTGAGCAATATTTTTAGAAAAAAGTAACTATATAATGGATTCCATACACAAAATTGTTAATTGAATAAACGTATTAATTTATTATTTTATAATTTTACTTGTTTTACTTTTTATTATTAACTGTTTATTATTATAAATTAACTGATGAACCTTCCTCGATCTGCGGACACTAACTCGATTAAGTTTCATCGCAATAATGGTGTAGGACATAAGTTGGAGTAATACACAAACCCCCAGCCAGCACGGAATTACAAAACAGGTGTTTTCAGTCAAGATTATCATTATTATAGTAAAAGGGCGATCGATCCGATGCTGGTGATTGTATATCAGATTACAGGCGAACTAAAATATTATATTTTGATAAGACTATACTAGTTTATTATTGGCTGGCATGTTCTAATGCTACTATTAGGTATTTTCATAATAACAAACATTTCCCTTTTTCGATTCGGAACTAATACTCGTAGTTTTATTAATGACTAGCTGTCCGTCGCGGTTTCACCCGCGTTCCCGGGATAAAAAGCCTATGTCCTTCTCCATACCATAGGCTATCTGAATGGCAAATTTCATGATGATCCGTTGAGGCGTGAAGGCGTAACGAACAAACACACTTTCGCATTTATAATATTAGTTAGGATTAGGATTTTTCACTAAATATCTATCTGTTACAATATTTACAGATCCAAATGAACTGATGAGCATTTAGGGAGCTTGCCCACGTTATATTCGGCGACAAAGTAATAGCTCAGCGATTGTTGCTCGTGGGCGAGCGGTGGGAAGTAAATGGTATAAAAAAACATATTTTTCGAATTAAATTTATATTTCATAGAAGTACACCACCAAAATCACTATAGCACCAAACATTACATACAAAATGTACAAAATTGTGCCTGTTTATTGATCACACCCATGAATTACGGGAAACGGGTAATATACACACTTCATAAGAGCGATTTCATAATCTTTATTATGAAAGCATACACAAAAAACTAATAATCAATGGTGAAACCGTACCTTATGAACTATCAAATAAATAATCTCAAGCGTAATATACAAAAAAAAATGATTCTATCTACAAAAATAACATTTCAGTGGTAATACTATTTAATATAAATAATAATGATACAAAAATAAACTAATTCTCAATAAACTTGCTGCCGAGGTTTCAGGTAAATTGCATGTCGATCGAAGTAACCTGTCTATAGGATCGTATTTACAATTAAAGCTTTAAATAATCAATGACAAATTACCCTTATGTGTTTTATAATAAATCACCTGTAAAGCATTCAAACGTCATAATGTTCATTACCTAATGAACAGAAACTTTATTTTTACATCTTTTTTACTGTATAATGGAACGTAATAAAAATGTATAGTTATTTATAAAGGTGGAATCCACAGACATACATCTAAATAGATACCGCAAGTCCCTCCATCCGTATGAAAACCAAGCGTGTAACTTTTTTGTACCTACCATAATGTCACAAGATTGATTTAGTTAGGCTGGCATAACATTTTTAACGTGAAAATAAAGCCTATTTGTCAGCTAAACATATCCCTCGCTACATATCTCTGGTGGATATGCAGCCTTATGCGAGCAAAAGTTTCAAAAGAAGAATATTCGGCCCCATTTTTGCACAGATTTTGACACGCGAAGTACATACACTTACGGCATCTATTTAGATGTATATCTGTGGTGGAATCACTCTTTTGGATTTTTACCACGATCGTTTCAATATTTTGCGTGCTCCAATATTAATTGCATTCGTTTAAGCATGAAAGACAACCGAAATGTTATGAAGCGTTTAAGCAGGTATTTGGTGATTAAATGTGGCCAAATAGCTATTGATATAGGTCCGTTTTGCTGCTGCACTAGAAGCCAGAAGAGAAGCTTGGTCCTTGTCTTTCAATCTTTATAAATGTCATAATAATAAATTGTGAAAATCGACATTTTGCAATATCTCTAGGATGGTTTAAATTAGGTAGGATTACATTCTATACAGTTTGGCAGGTCGTTTTGTTTTTCTCATAAACAGTCAAACGAGAAAGCCACAATATCTTATCCAAAATGCGATGTATGAATTCCTATAAGCAAAATGCCGAACTTCGCAATTATGTGTATATAAATTTAATTAAATCATTTTAATTTAAGAAAAATATAAAATAATTGTGACTTGATAATAAACACATGTAAAAATCACACAAAATAAATTACTTGATACTAATATTGTACATAAAATGAAAACATAAGATGCCACGTAAGCTACATTGAATACTATGTTTATTTTTAAACGCCTTACATTTCTCCTTTCAAGCTATCAAAGGCGGTTAATAATACATAATTATAGTTTTATCCACAATTAAAAGGCCTGCGCAGACGTGTCAGTCCTCGACGTACATTTTTATCCGTAAAAATAAATTCCTATGGTCTGTACTTACAGAACGACATTTAAAGCTCTTGAGAAAAGAGTTTACTCTTTGAGTGTATCGATAGTGATAATTGAAAATACACCTAAAGTCATAGACATAGGTTTAAAATTCAATAGTTTTAATCTTGACTTGAATTTTGATTGGTGTCCTCATGGCCATATTGTTTACCGCCGAAAAAATGTGGCTTATATCTGCGCAAGCTTTAAATATAATAAAAATTACAGATAGAAAGCTAATTTTGTGACATAAACGATTTGTGTCAATGTTACACGAATTCTCGGTGGAATAATAGCTTTATGTATAGTTCACTACTATGTATATATAATTAACGAGCCGCACACAACATTATTCTTACAAACGCTTACAATAACAGTCAATAATTTAGTTCTCTTAAAATATAACATACATCAGCTTAGCTATGTAACACGATTTATTATGTATCTACTATACTGTGAACTAATATAATTGTGACTCAAATGGCAGTTAATAATGTCAAACATACTCGGGCGGGGCGCACAATCGAACCCTCCGCCGCTGGTAACTCGCGCCCCCTCGTTCACTACACTAACCTACACTACTGAGATTTTAATCGCCGGCAAATTCAAACGATACAAGGAGCTCTGTACAAATTTCTATCTACTTGCTTACGCTAGACAGCTAAATAAGATCACTATGTACAGCGAAACTACCT